>QFEU01002933.1:0-25626 GCA_003316345.1 Tricholoma terreum
AGAGCAGGGACACAGAGATACAGAGACCCGACAGCAGTCATCCATGAAACGTATATTCAGAAGGATAGTCCTCTTCCTAGGCTCCCTCCACCTGTCCATCATGGCTGCACTTGGAATTTGGCTCTGGCGTAACCCAGGCTCATTCGGAAAGTCGGACCCCTGCGCAATCGAGTCTGTATCCATTGTCATCCTGGGCAGGTATGTCCCTCTTGGGTCAAAAGTATTGCGCATATGGTCACTCGTGATTTACTCACTGTTCCTCACACCTGGACTCAATTTGGTTGTTCCGATGAGCGTCTTCCTCGGGATGTACATAGGCTACCAGGCATGGCACCACCGTCGTTATGGATTCGGTGTGCTCCAGGGCAGGCTCTCATCCAGTGCCATGCAAGACCCATCTGATGCACCGGACCCCTCTGGACATGCTACCACATATCCTCCCTCCCAGTCACGATTTGGTCTCCGATTCATCTTACACCGAATCAAAAGTGCTGTCTTTCATCCTTACAGGATGTTTCAAGTATGGTATAACTGTTGTTCCTCCGATATGAGCATCCTCCCTGTTGTCACCAGCATGATGATCCTTTTAGCCATCAATATCATATTTCTTGTGGACATTGAGCTTACTCTTCGACGAAACCGTGATTCTGATGAATCCATTTGGACATTCGGCCAAACTCTTGCAATGTTCCTACTAGTGATGCCATTGCGTGACCTCCTGGAGACTATTCTTGCTCGCCGGGAAAAGCGACACCGAGATGAGCTTACAGCATCACTACGAAATGCTATAAAGGAACAAGCCATGGGAACGATCTGGCATCTGGTTGAAAAGGGTGCAGATGTTGATGTAAAGGTTGCAGGTATGATCATGGTTGTGGTATAATGGGTGTATATGCTGAAGGCCTCATGCTAGATTCCCAGTTTCCAGTAGCACTTCACCTTGCAGCATATAAAAATGATATAGAATTAGTCACCACACTACTGGATCGTGGGGCAGATCCACAAGTTCAAGGTAAGAATGTCTTTCTTTCCAAGGGAGATGTTACTAAAATAGAAATTCAAGGTGGTGAGTATGGTACAGCACTCCTAGCAGCTGTGCACAAGGGAAATCTGGATATTGTCAAGCTGCTTCTTGAAAAGAAAGCAGACCCAAATGTTCCAGGTGAGAATGTCTTTCCATTGCAAGAGAGATGTCACTGGAATAGCAATTCAAGGTGGTGAGTTTGGGACACCCTTCCTAGCAGCCTTGCACATGGAAAATTGGGATATTGCCAAGCTGCTTCTGGAAAAGAAAGCAGACCCAAATGTTCAAGGTGAGAATATCCTTTCATTCCAAGGAAGATGTCATTGCAATGGCAAATCAAGATGACAAGTGTGGGAAAGCCCTCCTGGCAGCCTTGCATGAGGAAAATCTGCATATTGTCAAGCTGCTTCTTGAAAAGGGAGGGGACCCAAATGTACAAGGTGAGAATGTCTTTGCATGATAAGGGAGATGTCACTGGAATGGCAAATCAAGGTGGTGAGCATGGGACAGCCCTGCAAGCAGCTGCATATAGGGGAAATCTGGACATTGTCAGGCTGCTTCTTGAAAAGGGAGGAGACCCAAATGTGCAAGGTGAGAATGTATTTGCATTCCAAGGAAGATGTCACTGGAATGGCAGATAAAGGTGGCCAGTATGGGACGGCCCTCCTAGCAGCCTTGCATATGAAAAATTTGGATATTGCCAAGCTGCTTCTGGAAAAAAAAGCAGATCCAAATGTTCAAGGTGAGAATGTCCTTCTAGTCCAATGAGGATGTCACTGGAATGGCAAATCAAGATGGCAAGTATGGGACAGCCTTCCTAGCAGCCTTACATCAGGGAAATCTGGACATTGTCAAGCTGCTTCTTGAAAAGGGAGGGGACCCAACTGTGCAAGGTGAGAATGTCTCTGCATGATAGGGGGACGTCATTGGAATGACAAATAAAGCTGGTGAGTATGGGACAGTCTTGCTAGCAGCCTCTTGCATTGGAAAGCTGGACATTGTCAAGCTGCTTCTTGAAAAGGGAAGAGACCCAAATGTTCAAGGTGAGAATGTCATTCCATGATAATGGAGATGTCATTGAAATAGCAAATCAAGTTGGTGAGTATGGGATGGCCATCCAAGCAGCCTCTTACATGGGAAAGCTGGACATTGTTAAGCTGCTTCTTGAAAAAGGAGGGGACCCAAATATGCAAGGTGAGAATGTTTTTGCATGATAAAGGAGATGTCACTGGAATAGCAAATCAAGGTGGCAAGTATGGGACAGCCCTCCAAGTAGCCTCAATTACAGGACATCTGGATATTGTCAAGCTGCTTCTTGAAAAGGGAGGGGACCCAAATATCCAAGGTGAGAATGTCTCTGCATGATAAGGGAAATGTCACTGGAATAGCAAATCAAGGTGGCAAGTATGGGACAGCCCTCCAAGTAGCCTCAATTACAGGACATCTGGATATTGTCAAGCTGCTTCTTGAAAACGGAGGAGACCCAAATATCCAAGGTGAGAATGTCTCTGCATGATAAAGGAAATGTCACTGGAATGGCGAATCAAGGTGGCAAGCATGGGACAGCCCTCATAGCAGCCTTGCACAAGCAAAATCTGGACATTGTCAAGCTACTCCTTGAAAAGGGAGGAGACCCAAATATGCATGGTGAGAATGCCTTTGCATTTTAAGAGAGATGTCACTGGAATGGCAAATCAAGGTGGTGAGCATGGGACAGCCCTCATAACAGCCATACATATGGAAAAGCTGGACATTGTCAAGCTGCTTCTTGAAAAGGGAGGAGACCCAAATGTGCAAGGTGAGAATGTGTTTGCATGATAAAGGAGATGTCACTGAAGTGGCAAATCAAGGTACCAACTATGGGACAGCTCTCCAAGTAGCCTCCATTAGAGGACATCTGGACATTGTCAAGCTGCTTCTTGAAAAGGGAGGGGATCCAAATGTTCAAGGTCAGAATGTTTTTGCATGATAGGGTAGACATCATTGGAATGGAAAATCAAGGTGGTGAGTATGGGACAGCGCTACAAGCAGCCTCTTACATTGGAAAGCTGGACATTGTCAAGCTGCTTCTTGAAAAGGGAGGGGACCCAAATGTCCAAGGTGAGAATGTCATTGCATTATAAGGGAAATGTCACTGGAATGGCAAATCAAGGTGGCAAGCATGGGACAGCCCTCCAAGCAGCCTTACATGAGCAACATCTGGACATTGTCAAACTGCTCCTTGAAAAGGGAGGGGACCCAAATGTGCATGGTGAGAATATCTTTACATTATAAGAGAGATGTTACTGGAATGGCATATCAAGGTGGTGAGCATGGGACAGCCCTGATAGCAGCCATACATATGGGAAAGCTGGACATTGTCAAGCTTCTTCTGGAAATGGGAGGAGACCCAAATGTGCAAGGTGAGAATGTCTTTGGATTCAAAGGGAGATGTCACTAGAATGCCAAATCAAGCTGGTGAGAATGGGCCAACCCTTCTAGCAGCAGTACATGAGGGAAATCTGGACATGGTCCAACTGCTTCTTGAAAAGGGTGCAGACCCAAATATGCAAGGTGAGAATGGCTTTGCATTCCAAGAAAGATGACATTGGAACACCAAATCAAGGTGGCAAGCATGGGACTGCCCTCCTAGCAGCCTTTCACATGGGAAATTGGGATATTGCCAAGCAGCTGCTTGAAAATCAAGCAGACCCCAATGGTCAAGGTGAGAATGTCTTTCCACTCCAGGGAAGATGTCACTGGAATGGAATATCAAGGTGGCAGGTATGGGACACCCCTCCAAGCAGCCTCATACATTGGGAAGCTGGACATTGTCAAGCTGCTTCTTGAAAAGGGAGGAGACCCAAATGTTCAAGGTGAGAATGTCTGTGCATGATCAGGGAGATGTCACTAGAATCGCAAAATCAAGGTGGTGAGCATGGGACAGCCCTTCAAGCAGCCTCTTATAGGAGAAATCTGGACATTGTCAAGCTACTTCTTGAAAAGGGAGGGGACCCACAAGTGCAAGGTGAGAACATCTTTGCATTATACCAGAAATGTCATGGGAATGGCAAAACAAGGTGGCAAGTATGGAACAGCCCTCCAAGCAGCTTCAATTACAGGACATCTGGACATTGTCAAGCTGCTTCTTGAAAAGGGTGGGGACCCAAATGTGCAAGGTGAGAATATTTTTGCATGCCAAGGAAGATGTTCCTGGAATGGGGAATGAAGATGGCAAGTATGGGACAGCTCTTGTAGCAGCCTTGCACATGAAGAATTTTGATATTGCCAAGCTGCTTCTTGAAAGAAAAGCAGATCCAAATGTGCAAGGTGAGAATGTTTTTCCATTCCAAGAAAGATATCACTGGAATGGCAAATCAAGGTGGCAAGTATGGGGCAGCCCTCCAAGCAGCCTCTTACATTGGAGAGCTGGACATTGTCAAGCTGCTTCTTGAAAAGGGAGGGGACCCAAATGTGCAAGGTGAGAATGTCTTTGCATGAAAAGGGAGATGTCACTGGAATGGCAAATTAAGGTGGTGAGCATGGGACAGCCATGCATGCAGCCTGTTACAAGGGCAATCTGGACATTGTCAAGCTGCTTCTTGAGAAGGGAGGGGACCCAAATGTGCAAGGTGAGAATGTCTTTCTATGATATTGGAGGTGGGACTGGAATGGCAAATAAAGGTGGCATGTATGGGACAGCCCTCCAAGCAGCCTCTTGGATGAGAAATCTGGACATTGTCAAAGTGCTTCTTGAGAAGGGAGGGGACCCAAATGTGCAAGGTGAGAATGTCTTTGAATGATACAGGAGATGATACTGGAATGGCATATCAAGTTCAAATATATGGGACAACCCTCCAAGGAACCTCTTGGATGCAATATGTTGACATGGTAAAGCTGCCTCTTCAAAAGGAAGGAGACCAACCTGTTGAAGGTGAGTATGTTCTTCTATTATGAGGGAGATGTCACTGGAATGGAAAATCAAGGAGGGAAGTATGGGACAGCCCTCCAAACAGCCTCTTACATGGGAAAGCTGGATATGATCAAGCTGCTTCTTGAACAAGGAGAAGACCCAAATGTGCAAGGTGAGAATGTCTTTGCATGATAACAGAGATGTCACAGGAATGGCAAATGAAGGTGGCAAGTATGGGACTGCCCTCCAAGCTGCCTCATACATGGGAAAGCTGGACATTGTCAAGCTGCTTCTTGAAAAGGGAGGGGACCCAAATGTGCATGGTGAGAATGTTATTGCATTATAAGGGAGATGTCACTGGAATGGCAAATCAAGGTGGTGAGCATGGGACAGCCCTCCAAGCAGCCTCATATATGGGAAAGCTGGACATTGTCAAGCTGCTTCTTGAACAGGGAGGGGACCCCAATGTTCAAGGTGAGAATGTCTTTGCATTATAAGAGAGATGTCACTAGAATGGCAAACCAAGGGGGTGAGCATGGGACAGCCCTCCAAGCAGCCTCTTACATGGGAAAGCTGGACATTGCCAAGCTGCTTCTTGAAAAGGGAGGGGACCCAAATGTACAAGGTGAGACTGTCTTTGCATTCCAAGAAAGATATCACTGGAATGGAACATGAAGGCGGCCAGTATGGGACAGCTCTCCTAGCAGCCTTGCATATGAAGAATTTGGATATTGCCAAGCTGCTTCTTGAAAGAAAAGCAGACCCAAATGCACAACGTGAGAATGTCTTTCCATTCCAAGGAATATGTCACTGGAATGGTAAATCAAGATGGCAAGTATGGGACAGCCCTCCAAGCAGCCTCTTACATGGGAAGGCTGGATATTGTCAAGCTGCTTCTTGAAAATGGAGGAGACCCAAATGTTCAAGGTGAGAATGTCTTTGCATGATAGCAGAGATGTCACTGAAATGGCAAATCAAGGTGGCAAGTATGGGACAGTCCTCCAAGTAGTTTCAATTACAGGACATCTGGACATTGTCAAGGTGCTTCTTGAAGAGGGAGGGGACCCAAATGTGCAAGGTGAGAATATCTTTGCATTCCAAGGTAGATGGCACTAGAATGTCACATCAAGGTGGCAAGTATGGGACAGCCCTCCTAGCAGCCTTGCACATGGAAAATTGGGATATTGCCAAGCTGCTTCTTGAAACAGGAGGGGACCCAAATGTTCAAGGTGAGGATGTCTTTGCATGAAAAGTGAGATGTCACTAGAATGCCAAATCAAGGTGGCAAGTATGGGACAGCCCTCCAAGCAGCCTCTTATATTGGAAAGCTGGACATTGTCAAGATGCTAATTGAAAAAGGAGGGGACCCAAATGTTCAAGGTGAGAATGTCTTTGCATGATGGCAGAGATGTCACTGGAATTACAAATCAAGGGGGCATGTATGGGACAGCCCTCCAAGCAGCCTCTTGGATGAGAAATCTGGACATTGTCAAGCTGCTTCTTGAGAAAGGAGGGGACCCAAATGTGCAAGGTGAGAATGTCTTTGCATGATAAGGGAGACATCACTGGAATGGCAAATGAAGGTCACATGTATGGGACAGCTGTCCAAGCAGCCTCTTGGATGGGAAATCTGGATATTGTCAAGCTCCTTCTTGAAAAGGGAGGGGACCCAAATGTTCAAGGTGAGAATGTCTTTGCATGATAAAGAAGATGTCACTGGAATGGCAAATCAAGGTGGCAAGTATGGGACAGCTCTTCAAGCTGCCTGTTACAGGGGAAAGCTGGACATTGTTAAGCTGCTTCTTGAAATGGGGGGGGACCCCAATGTGCAAGGTAAGAATGTCTTTGTATTCCAAGGGACATGTCACTGCAATGGAAAATCAAGGTGGCATGTATGGGACAGCCCTTCAAGCAGCCTCTTATAGGGGAAAGCTGGACATTGTCAAGCTGCTTCTTGAAAAGGGAGGGGACCCCACTGTGCAAGGTGACAAAGTCTTTGCATGATATTGGAGGTGTGACTGGAATGTCAAATCCAGGTGGTCAGCATGGGACAGCCCTGCAAGCAGCCTATTATATGGGACATCTGGCTATTGCCAAGCTGCTTCTTGAAAATGGAGGGAACCCAAATGTGCAAGGTGAGATGTCTTGGCATGATAATCATGATGTCACTGGAATGGCCACTCAAGGTGCTGAGCATGGGACAACACTCCAAGCACCCTCTTATATTGGAAAGCTGGATATTGTCAAGCTGCTTTTTGAAAAGGCATCTGATTTTTGGGCTGACAAGGTTAAGGGTAGATAAGGTCTTAAAATATGTAAATTCTTATATTCTGAATGAAAATGCCATGTAAAGGATGGTAGGATTGGCAAATTTCACAAGCACAGCCAGAATTGAGCCTCTCCAAATCATGGTGCTGTCAGAACAGATAACAGACGCATGATTAATATAATACATAATCTGAAAAGTCAAGTGTGATAGCTCAGCAAAATTGGTGAAAGAGTGAAGGAAACTCATCTGAAGTCCCAATGAATATAAGGGACGGTAGCAGGGGCAAGTGGCATAAGCTACATGAGAAATTCAGCTCTTGTCAATGGCTGCACTGAAGTGACATGTTGGCAAGGTCTGTAAGAAATTCCAGTGCAGAATGTAAGTATCAGAATGATAGGTCGGAAAAGAGTCCACAAGACTCACCTGAAGTCCCAATGATTATAAGGGATGGTAGTGGTGGCAAGTGGCACAACCTGCAGCAGACATGCAGCTCTTGTCAATGGCTACACAGAAGTTATAACACATACAATTCCGATTGAAAATGAAGTGTAAAGGATGGCAGGTAGGGTTGGCGAATGCCACAAGTATACCCAGAAGTCAAGCTTTTGAAAGTATGGGGCTTTCTGGGGGGATGACATGTGAGAGTAAAATGCAGTGATCAAGAATAACAAGCATGGTAGGCTAGCAACATTGGAAAAAAGAGTGGTAACAAGCTATTTGCTGTCCCAAAGTTTATAAATCATGGTAGAGATGGTGAATTATGCCACTGTTATCAAACAGATCCTCATGATTGATGGCCATCTGAAAGTCACAACCCAGGAAGACATGTAGGAGGTCTGTGTGCAGGTCAGAAATGCAAGACAGGAAGGTCTGCAGAATCAGTAGAAGAGTGGTAAAACCCCACCCACAGTCCCTGCAATTATAAACCATGGTGGTGGCGGCAAATTACACCATCTATAGCAGGAGGGCCTCCCTGATTGACAGCTGCCTGAAAGTGGCTACTGGGGAAGGTCTGTAAAAGTTGCAAATGCAGGCAATTACATTCTAGAATGATGGATTGGAACAATTGCTACAAGTGCAACAAAAAGGAATCTGTACTCCTAATGCTTATAAGGCATGGTAGGGCAGATAGATTATTCCATCAACAGTGTGAAGGCACATCTGATTGAGTGATGGCTGGTAGCAGCAACTTGGAAAGATCTGAAAGAGATTGGAGCAGGGCTCATGAGAGCCAGGATGGTACTAGGCCTGCAGGGCTTGTACAATGGCCAGAGGCTATCTGTATTGCAACACATATAAAATCTGGTGGCAAAGGGGAATTCTGTTATTAGGGGCAATGCCCAACTACCAATGATTTTGACATACCACATCACTCCTTGTCGATCACAGTTCTGCAGAATTCTGAAGATGTGCATTTGGCAAAAGACTGGCCAGGGATTATCTAGGAAGCCAATGCTGCCATTGCTTGATCATCAGTTGTCTTCAACTGGTAGGCTGGGAAAGGAGATAAGAATATGACCTCATGTCATGCATATAGAGGTTGACCAGGGAGTGGTAATTGCACTGCTCTCTGACTTGTTTTCCTCATTGCTTGATGATTGCAAGAAATGTAATTCATATTGGGCTGGTAATATATTGACCCAATCTAGCAAATGACTCATATTTATGACACTCCTATATTCTGTATTTGTTTGAGCCTAGCCCTCTTCTCATTCATTTTGGCTAGCGCACTCTGTTTTGTTATTGTGTGTTCACAGGTCACATAGCTGGAAAACACTTGGCTATCGAGAATAAGCCCATCAGCTTTTGTGGATGGAGAAACATGTGTGGAGTGCCTACCAATTCCACCAGTTCAGCAGATCAGCAACTTCATCCTTTTCATCAAGGTCATTCAAAAAATCCAAAACACTCTCATAGAATCATTCCAAGTCTGTCGAGGTGTCGGATCTACAGAACACTGATGATGATGACAGGGCAAAGCGAAGCTGACAGAATGTTCAGAGTTAAGCTAATAAAGGTTTCACAACAGGTGCACCTGTGTGGCTAGATAAGCTAAGGAGGCTGTGGTGACCCAAGTCATGCCATGGATATGAGCATTGCCAGATATTGTGGCTTTTACCTCTTTCTCTATGGAGCTTGGTGAGGTGAAGATATGCTTGTAGGCCTAGTACATGGAACAGAGTGAATAATAAAAATGGAGATTAGTTCATACTAACCCAAAGAAGAACCCATCCCAAGGTTCCTCGGGGTCATACTCCTGATTTGCATACACTAACAAGGGCCATTGGTCACCACAGACAGCCATTTCGCTGCTGGAAAGCTTGGCACAGGTCCTAAATCAATGGCTTAGCATTTAAATGAAATATGTGAAAGGGGAACTTAACTCTGCATTGTTCCAGTCTAGGCCAGCTGGGCAGAGAAGGGCTCCAGTGACAGGGTGGTGATAGCCACCTGTAATTTACACTCCCCCACCTATTCCGATTGGACTTCCCCAGAATCCAGTTAGTCCAACCAGAATCCCTGGAATCTGGCTGGAATCCGGTTATTCTGACTGGAATCCAGTTATTCCACTGGATTCCGGTGGAAAACACCCCCTGCCATGCACCACCTCTCACATAGCACCCCTTCCTCCCCATGAGCAATGGCTCATGGCAGTGGTTGTGGGTGCTGTAGCAGTGGGCTGTGGTGGCCTTCAATCACCTCACCCACCCTCCACCCCATGAGCAGTGCCTTGTGAGGCTAGGGGTGGGTGGTGTGTTGGCTGCATGCATCATTGTTCCACCTGTGATCCACCCCAGGAGCAGTGGCTCATGAGGCTGGGGGCAGGTGGTGCATTGTTTGATGCGGGGGGCTGTGTGCACCGTTGTTCCACCTGTGATCCACCCCACAAGCAGTGGCTTGTGAGGCTGGGGCAGGTGGTGCACTGTATGGTGTGGGGGGCACCATCATTCCACCCACATTCCACCCCATGAGAAGTGGCTCATGAGGCTGGGGTGGGTGGTGCAGGGGGCTGTGTGCACCATTGTTCCACCTGTGATCCACCCCACAAGCAGTGGCTCATGAGGCTGGGGGTGGGTGGTGTGTTGTCTGTCATGTGGTGGTCGTTGGTTGTGGTACCTGTCATGCCCATTTGGGGAGGTGGGGTGACATGGCCAGTAGCACCTGAACCACCCTGCAAGCAAGCACTCGCAGCATTGGGGGTGGGTGCTGGTGTTTGCTGTGCCATCTTCCTTGCTCTCCTGCATGGTACACACCCGCCAACCACCCTACGAGCAGCTGCTCATGGGCATGATGGTAGGTGGCATGTTGTTCCTGGGTGCTGGGGTTCTCATTGTTGATGTGGCTGTTAGCACCCATTATCCACCCTGCAAGCAGTTGCTCACAGCAGTGGGGGTGGGTGCCTTTGCTAGCTGTCGTTAATGGTCTGTGGGGGTGGTGGGTGGTTAGTGGTGATGTGGCATGTTCAGGGGGGTGGGGGGTGGGTACCTTGTGGATACCCCACTGCACAGGCCTCCTGGCACCTTCCTGGGCACCTCCCAGCCAAAAATGAACCCCTCACATCCTGTTTCAACAGGGAGGAGGGGCTGGGTGCAAGTTGTGAGTTGTTGTTGTAGTTCAGAAAGTAGATAACCTAAAAGACAAAAAAATGATGCTAGTACTCAAAAAAGAAGCATAAAAACAAAAAGAATACTTAGTTTACATTGTGTTGAGGGGCCCTGAGCCCCTCAACACAAGTTGACAGTTGTTGATGCCTGAAAAATGTGTGTGATGTGGCATGTTTACAGCCATGTGTGTTGCTGTTTGGTCTTGATGGGAGGCAGTGAGAGGGCATGGGAGCAGTCGTGGTCATGGTTTATGGAGGTGATAGGTGGGAGGGAGTGGTGAGAGGGAGTGGGCGGTTGGGCAGCATCATCATGGATGTGTGGTGGTGGTGAGGTGGCAGTCACATGTCACACTGTGATGATGACAGTGGGTGGTGGCAACAGCTGGCTATGCAGTTCCATATTCTGACTGGAATCTGACAGGAATAGGTGAAGGAGTGTAAAGACCTCAGCATTCAGGTCGGGAGTGGCAGGTGAATCAGGAATGGCATCCGGCATGGCATCAGCATTCCTTCGGCCACTGTGCTTGGAGCTGCATCGTGAAGGTGCAGGGTTATTTACATCAGTAGGATAGTGGGCTGGAGATGCACTGCCATCACTGGCATTAATTTCTTTGAATCTGAATGCTCTTTTAGGGCCCTGTGCTGTTTGCCACTGCAGAATATGATCAAAGAAGTCTTCAATGACACTTTTGTGCATGTTGCGTGGGTCCCTCAATTTAAACCCAGCAGGGAGATATTCAGGGCTGATGAATAAAGATATTTGATCTGCAATTGCCTTAAATGGGACATGGTGACTGTGACCATTGTTGGCCAGTCCTGTATGCAGATAAGTCATGGCTTGGGGGATAGCATAGTTAATGTACTATAATGCTGCCCAACATACAACATGAACCATTCCTCCAGCTCCTTTTTCTTGTATTCTGATCCTTTCCATGGTGTGGGCAGAATGGGGAACCCATTGTTAGTCACCAGGAGTCGGGTCGGTGTTACATCACATTGGTTTTCTGACCTTGAGCCGAGGTCTGATGCACACAGAGATTTGACATAGCTCATGAAGCTATGCTTCAGCTCCTTGATCTGATCATGATATGTGTCCAGAAATGATCATGCAGGGGTGGCCATCAGAGAGGCAACATTCTCATGACTGTATTGGGATTGGGATTGTGTAAGTCTGCCCCCACATACTTATGACATCACGAGCACCATCACACATTCCCCGGTGCCACGACCAGCACACACCCTCGGCGCCGACACAGCCACAAACACCGAGCACAGCCACCGGCATTTTGACAAACACCAACACCACAACAATACATTCATTACTGAAACATACATGAACTGCAAGCCTGTTTCAAGGCTACTGCAACACCCCACACCGCCAGCACAGCCACACACCACCGCCGAGCACAGCCACCGGAGCTGTAGCAAATGCCATTGCAACGAACACTAACAGCAAGCCATTTCAACTACTAACAGGTTGCTGTAACACCCCACACCGCAAGCACAGACACACATCCTCGGCATTGACACACTCTCGGTGCCGACATAGCCACCGGAGTTGTAGCAAACACCGTGGCACCTCAATGAACATTAGTACCACAACTCCCAAATGAGAACTTGATTGATGCGTGCCTTTCCTTAATTGCCCACACCTGATGCAACCTTCCATTTATGTATACTAGACCTGATGCGGACATTTCCTCACGTGGAGCATGGCTCATATATATTACATCTTTTTTCTCTTTCGTTGCCTTATCCCTACTTCTCTGCAATGAAGGTATAGTTATATTTTATCTCTCCTTGTACCTTACTGATCCCTACTTCTCTGCAATGAAGATAACTTTATCCTGTCTTACCTGTCCAACTTAGTGAGGCTACCTAACCCAGCAGCCTTCCAGATTGGCAGTACATCGGCAGTTGGAAAAATGGCCACTCATGCATCAACAACCATCTGACCATTGGGTGCAGTATATGCTGTCAGTGTCATGGACAGCACCCCCATTTCTAGCCACTGTTGTTGTGCACTTTCCTCTACTCGCTTACACAGGTTCTTCTCTGCTAGACTGTGAAATGTAAGTTAGCACAAATCTTGGCAATGGCAATGGCAGCAGCAGCATCACTGTACCTTCACTTGGTCTGTTCAGGATAGCCCTCTCTCATCATCCTCTCCTGCTCTGAGTGAAGAACCACCCTTTCTGCTGTAGTCATGCTGTCAAAAACTGTAGTGAGTTGGGGGGATTCCCTTTTCTAGAATTGCAGGGACCGGTTACAGAACTAGAATAGAATAATGAAGGAACCTCAGTGAATGGACAAACACTATATTCAGTAGTAGTACCTAGAATAGAATAACGAAGGACTACTACGAGTAAGTAAAGAAATAAATTAAAGAAAGAAAGAAGATGTACACCTCAGTGAATGGACAAACACTGAGGTGATGGGCTACAACTACGAGGTATATAATGTCTCGTATATATGATTTTGAAATAAGACGAGACACAGTTACCATAGTACATTGTGCTATAAATACTATGTAACATGTAAGAATAAATATTACTGTAATGCTTGGCAACACCAGTGCGGGGATACCTCGATATGTTAACACTTCCCCTTGAGGTGAACACCAGACTAGACGACTCCAAGAAGAGTGTGGAACTTCTCGTACTTGACACGAGGCAATGACTTGGTGAAGATGTCAGCAATCATGTTGTCAGCAGGACAGTACTGCATAGCAATGTGCCCTGAGGTGATGGTTTGATGGATGAAGTGGAAGTGAACGTCAATGTGCTTTGTGCATCCATGGGATGTAGCGTCCTTGGAAAGTCGGATCACACCTTGGTTGTCACAGAAGAGTGTAGTAGGTGAAGTAAAACTAAAAATAGAAGATAATTCAGAAAGTAATTTGTGAATCCATAGAATGACCTTCGACACATGAGTTAACGCAACATATTCAGCTTCAGTGCTGGAAAGGGTGACAATGGGTTGCTTCTTGCTGCTCCAAGTTATGGCACCAATTCCTACAAAATGCACGAATCTGGAGATTGAGTGGCGATGCATGTGGGAAGCCCAGTCCGCATCAGAATACCCCGTGATATCTGAGTGTTTACCTCCAAGGATGAGCTTGAGACCCTTGGTGCCCGAGAGGTAGTGGAATACACGAGTTATGGTGATAAGGTGAGTGGTTCTAGGTGAGTCGAGATACTGGGAAAGAGTGGAGACGGCAAATGCGATGTCGGGGCACATCATTACTGCGGCGTACATCAGGCAACCAATCATTTCTCTATATTTAGTTTTCTCAGTGGGTGTGAGAACCACTGCTGATACAGCGGGTGAGTCGAAGCTAAGATCAATTCTGGGTACCATGGGAGTGATCATAGTGCGAGCATCCTGGAGACTGAAATGGGTGATGATCTGCTCGATGTAAGCCTGTTGACTCAATGAAATGGTTTTGGCCTTGAGGTCACACATGATGCTGATGCCAAGAAGCCAGTTTAGGGGTCTGAGGTCTGAGATTTCGAAGCGTTCAGTAAGCTGCTTCTGTATCAGGTGGTTGGCGCTCTCGGTGGAATCTGCAATGACAGTGAAGTCATCAGTAGTGGCGGCAATAATGGTGAATTTGTTACCATGATATAAATAGAATATGGCTTCGTCTGCAACAGAAATCGAGTAGCTGAGGCCAGTAAAAAAAAATCCTTCACCTTGGCATACCAGTCATGAGCTCCCTGCTTTGATCCGTAAACTGAAATGAGCCATTTGCAGATGACATTTGGCTTGTTCTTGAGTTCAAGCGGTAACTGGTGGAAATTCTCGTATTTTGGAGGAAGTTCGGAATAAAGATCAATGCCGTTTTGCAAAGGAGAGTTGAGGTAAGTGTTTTTGACATCACATTGGTGATTGGCAGTGTTTTTCTGGGCTGCAAATGATAAGAGAATCCGAAGAGTGGACGCCCGAACTGTGTGTAACGGTTAGTTACGGTATGGTTAACTTATACTCACAAGGCACCCAACAGAGCTTGACTGATCTATAGTCTGCTATGTCGGTTACATGTAGTAAATATAAAGTTGTTTTTCTAACATAGGTAAACATGTCCAATAAGGCATTGCCCTTTGGGCAATGCCAAACACATATAAACCCCCATTACATACCCCCCTTTGACATTGCCGACAGGGAATCTAAAGGACAGGATGTAGGAGGTACGAGTCTCAGGTCGTACAGAAATGTATGAAAAGCAAATAGAAAGTAAAAATGTCCCTCAGCCATGCCACGTCACGAAGGCGCCCCACCTACCACTCCCATGAGGTCTTTATCATTGGCAGGGTTCCCAGACCCAGGTTGTGATAAAGAGTCGTGAATCATTAGCTGATCCGACCATGAGAGGGTAGGTCCTGGTGCACTGGGGGTGGAAGTCGTGGGAGGTACAGTGACCTCCCCGCGAGTACCCTTGAGGTGCGTGAATATAGGGGACTCACCGATGGACAACCATTCGGGGTGGTTGAGGCAGAAACAACAATGCTCATCCTCCTCTATCTGCATCAACACATGTATGCATATAATGTCGCTATCGGTTGGCTCTTGCCACCCATCCCAGTTGGGTATTGCTGGGGGCAACCCAACCTTGTCCAATCGTAGTAGGTGAGACTGATCAGTCTCACTATAAAAGTCTCGAAAAGGGCCTTCCTTCCCCAGGGAGTAGTGGTTCAGGTAATGTAACCCGAACGTATAGGCATGATCGATCCATGTGCGGGGTATGCCATTTGATATGAGGTGATTAGTGACCTCGTCCATCGTCAGACCCGCAGACTCAAGCGGTCTGTCTATACTCCGAATGGCGATGGTGCCTCCAGTTGCCTCGATGTAGGGTTGGTTGGGATGTGTCTGATCCCAAATGTCAATCGCGTCATGGTAAAAAGTGAGGCTGAGCAAGGAGGCATGCATATATCCTCATGAATTCCGAGCGAGGTTTATTCTGACGAGGTCCCAGAGCCCTCCCTAGAATATAGCTGAAGACGCTACGACGATCGACCTGATATGCATAGTTCATGACTATGCCCACGACAGGGTTCTCGCTTCCGATCCATCCGTGGTGGAGGAGGTACTGAGCCCAGTGGTCAATATCGAGCATCCTTGACAAGTCGGGGGGTGCAAGCCCTGCACCAGCTGTCTTGTTACGACGATTGGTCTCAAACATGTCCTCATTTCGTCGTATGGGGAAGTCTTCCCATAATCCCCGGTTGTCGGGGAAAGGTCGACTCACTTGCTGAACATAGCCATCGGGCTCCAGTATCCCTTGCATTGCCCGATCACGAAGGGCTGGTATGAAACGGGACGTGATTTGGTAGAATTCCTCCAAGAGGCGGTATGCGTCCATACAGTCAATGCTTAGCTCGGATCGATCATTGATGAGGTGTATGCCTCGTTTCACCTCATGAGGGTTCATAGGTAACCCTCGGGGTAAGATTGAGTATAGTCGGCATGTCATGGTTGGTCCGTAAGGGGTGTTGTATCTCCCTTCTTAGTCAGCTGCTGTTGCTGCTGTCTTGCCGGCATATACGCAGTTGTTGAGGCCAGAGTAATAGAAGTGGCGGCCTAACGCATTCCAGAATGAGTTGTCACGCTCGTGGCGTGATCTGATTACTATTACCCCCAGGCCGTCTGGGATATGGCCTGGGCGACTGTCCTCGTATACTTGCTTCTTCCTCGCGTTCTCTTCTACTACGGCAGCTTGTTTGTTCTCGATTTTCTTGTTACGAGCGATACACTCGTTACATTGCTTCTTCGTCTCCTTCTTAGGTGTGATTTCTATGTTGGATGAGTCGCTCCTTCCATCATCCTCGCTGTCATCGAACTCGTCGGGTAGTTTTACCCGACGTGTGGGTGCTTCAGGTTGTGACGCTGTCTGCTCGTCGCTCGTGCCATCTGTTGGGTCATCCATCTTTGTAGGAGCGGCCGGTAATACCCCGGGTAGAGTATATGTCGTTGGTCCAGCTCCAGTAGTTTTGATGAGGGTGCGGGGCGACGTGGAGGTCGCCAATTGGCATCGTTCCCAGCTGACGATGATGATGGGTAGTAGGTATCATGACAAGGGTAGTTTATCCTAGGAGGGGCCTCATGGGCCCTTCACGTGTGAGTGCTTGGGATTGTCAATGGTCCTGTTTCATGAAAGCACGTTGGTGATAGAGGATGCATTGTCCTTTGGGATGGACTTCTCCTCACTCGTGATTCCCCCCTACCATAGTGTGGGGGTGGTGATCGGTAAGTTCGGTCCTGTCGGCCACTCGGTAGGGGTGACTGTCCCCTGTGTTGTCGTTCCGCCTCATGCACCTTCCATGGTCGTTGATCCTCTCCTTCAGAGCCATTCTTGTTGGGTGATGCCGGTCGTTTGCGTACTACGGTCACCAAGTGTGATGTGAGCGTGCTGTTGGTGTGCTTCGATCATTCCAACTCGCTTTCTAGCCCCTCGATCTTGTCCAATAGTTGCTTGATGACTATCTGAGCCATTACGTCATTTATGATGAAGTCTGCAAATGACTTCTCGATCCCCGTTCGTTCCAGTCACTGTAAGAGTGTGTGAACGGCTTCAGTGCCTTCATGTTCTGTTTCACCCCGACAATGCATATTTGGAGGGTCATCGACCTCCATTGTTGTTGTCGATGCCCTGTTGGTTCTGTACCTAGGTGATCGCGATCGTTGGATTGGTAGGTCTTGATATCGTCATTCATCTTCTCGGCCTCTTCCCCCCCTTGTAGAGTTCTCCCTGGAACTCTCATATTCATAGTGGGAACGTCTGTTCCCACTCTCGTAGTCGCTGGTGTTGTTTCCTGATCAGTACATGTTAGTCTTGACGGGTTGTTTTAGAGGTGGTGGTAGTGTTGAAGATAGAGTTAGTCGTTAGAAAATAATTTGTTCACCACTATGTTACGTAATCCGGCGGTTACCGTTGTTTCGATAATTGGGCTGGGCGTCTCACGCCGTGTAGCTCTAGGTATCTGTCCAGGGCCTCAAGATCCTTACAGGTGCTGAGCGGTTCCCATGTAGTGTCGCCAAGGCTCCACTGTACCTCCAGTTCGAGGTCCTGTTCGTCGGTCCAACGGTGACCAACTATCTCTTCAACAAACCACTCCTGGTCGTCAGGGGCGCCAAAGTCATAGGGTTCTGGGTGAACCCTATTGGGAAACATGTAGTTGTCCATGGCTCGATAGGGGCGTAATAGTGAGACGTGGAAGGTAGGGTTTAATCTACGTTCCTGGAGCGCTGTGGGTAGCTCTAGGGTGTACCTGGAGGTTGTATGCTCCGCCTGTAGGACCCTATATGGTCCTACGAACTTTGGGCATAGCTTCCGAGCGCGTCCCTTTGGTAGGTTTAGGTTCTTCGTTGAAAGGAACACTAAGGTTCCTTTGGTAATGTCCGGTTCTGCTGCTCGGTGTTCATTCGCTTTGCGGGTTTGAAATACCCATGCCTTGATTATTGCGTCGTGTGCTTCTGCTAGGTGTTGTAACGCGGAGTTGGCAAACTCCTTGATTCCCTTCGGTATCGTTTCGTCCGTTCGTATCTCGCGTATCATGGAGGGCATGTAACCTCCATTTAGTTCGAACAGCGCATACCTTGTTGTTTCGGACACACTGGCGTTAATGGTGAATTCGGTGAGGTCAACCCGGTCGACCCAATCCTTCTGGTCATGCTGTACCATTGTGTGGAATATCTGGCCGATGCTGCAGTTGGCCCTTTCAGTCTGACCATCCGTTTGAGGGTGGAACGATGTTGACATTAGGAGCTTTGCTCCTAGCACCTTGTGAAGCTCACGCCACCATTTGGATGTGAACTTCGAGTCCCTATCGCTTATGATGGAGCTGGGGAGGCTGTGGAGACGTACGATCTCCCTTCGATATACCCAGGAAAGCTCAGAGGCTTTCATTTTTGTATGTACTGGGATCAGATGCACCATGCTGGTCATCCTGCAGATTATTACCCATAGATAGTTGAATCCTTTCGATTCCAGGAATGGTCCAATAAAATCCATTCCTATCGAGTCCCAAGGTTTCGTCGGTATGGGTAGCGGATGGAGCTTCCCAAAGGGTTTCGAGTTGGACCCTTTCACTTGTTGGCACGCTTCGCAAGTTCGACAGAACTCACGGATGTCCTTGGACATCAGGGGCCACCAGTACCAGCATCGTATGTATTCTGCCATCCTTTGGTCCCCAAAGTGACCAAGTGTGGTGTGGGCCTGGTCCAGGATCTCCGTGATGATGTTCCTATCGCGTGGTATGCAAACCACTTGGTCACCTCAGATGTTCTTGCGCCATACAATGTCATCCTTTACAGTGAATTCACTGTAGTTGCCTGGTTTATCGAGAATGGTAGCATAAAGCTGATCCTCCGAGTATTTTTCCTGTACTCAGACGAGGAAGTTGTCATCCTCCCAATTAATAGGTGTTGCATTGGACGCTCACTCGAAAAGAGCGTCCCCTAGGCTCATGTCATCATCCATCCTGGGGGTGATGGTTTCCCCCCGTTCGGTGTTGTTTGTGGCTGCGTTCGATCAGTGTTCCTCCACTTGTCGGTCAGCCTCCTCCATTATCTGGGCTTCTATGTCCTGATTCTCCTGGGCTTCTCGTAGACGATTGCTCCATTGATGCTCACCTTCCCTTAGCGCTCTGATTTCTATTACATTGTTTTTGATTTCATGGAATCGTTGAGTGGGGAGGTCCTCCCCTGTAGGGTCTATACGAATGTCGGCTCGTACATAGTTATGGGTGTCGTGCACGTCCACATGTGTGTTGCTCTTGTAGTACCTAGATAGGCAATCAGCAACCTTATTCAACTCGCCTTTAACATAAGTTATGTCGAAGTCAAATTGGGACATATAGTCCATCCAACGTCGTTGTCAGTTCGATAGGTGTGATTGAGATTTAAAAAACTCAAGGGCTTTGTGATCGGTGATCACATGTATGCAATACCCTACGAGTTTGTCCTCCCATTTCAGGAGGGCCTCGAGGATGGCCAGTGTCTCTAGCTCGTACACAGTGTAGTTGTGCTGTGCATTCGTGAACTTCTTTGACATAAATCCAGCGGGTTTGCATTGTTGCCAAGTAGGTCCCTGGCCATACATCGCTCCAACACCGGATTTCGACGTGTCACAAATGAGCCAAATTGGCTCATCTCGCTTTATTGGATCGATTGGTGTAATGACTGGTGTTTTGCAACAGATTCGCTTGACCATCTCGAGGCTTCGTTGGTGGATAGGACGCCAATGGAATGGCGTCTCGTTTTGCATTATTGACATTAGTGGTCCAGTATAGAATGTAATCTCTGGTAGGAAGTTGCCTAGATAGTTCACCAATCCTACGAAGGGCTGGACGTCATTGTAATTGCGGGGAGTACACCACTCCCGGATGCGGCTCAATTTGTCCGCATCGGCATGAATTCCGTCCTTATCGATGATATGTCTGAGGCAGTCAATTCGCTCTGCATATAGTTTGCACTTGGTCCATTTGAGATAGAGCGAGTTGGCCCGGAGGTGTTCGAACACTACGCATAAGTGTTCCTCATGCTCTTCCGGTGTACTCGAGTATATGAATATGTCGTCCAAGTAGACGTGCATGAATCTTCTGATGACGTCTCTAAAGATGGACGTCATCAATCTCTGGAAAGTAGCAGGGGCATTACAATCCCCTTGTTGCATTATATTACTGACGAAAGTGCCGGATATGGTCGCGAACACCGTCTTCCATATGTCCTCGGTTCGAATCCGTACTCGTTCGTATGCATCTGAAAGGTCTATTTTGGACCTTATTTTCCCTCGGGCCACGTCTTCATGTATGATATCCTGGTCCGGTAAAGGCGTCACATCCTTTATTGTATTATCATTTTGTTGTCGAGCGTCGATGACAGTGCGAAGGTGTTTATCCTTCTTGGGTATACACAACATCGGTGCTGCTTGATTTAGTTCCCACCACCCTGCATTGATGTATCTGTTGATCTTGTCATGTAGTTCCCCGCGTAGCGAGTGGGAACATCGAGGCAAGTGGTAGTGGTACCGTTTGTCGTCATCAATGAGGTGAATCTCATGATTCACCTCTCTCCACGGTGGTAGTTCGTCTTTCGTGCCTCCTAAGATGTCCTCGAATTCGTCGTGCCATTGTTCCCATAATCGAGGAAAGTCTTCCTCTATAAGGCCATGATCTTCAGCTTTGCCTTTTCCTTTTTGTCTGCGGGTGTGCTGCTCTTCCTTCATGCGTCGTGTGGCCTTCTCATGTCCAGGTTCGTTGAACCTGGCTTTCAGTTTCTTGAAGTTGTTGTCCACGTCCTCTTGCCCTGGGTTGAGGTACACTGAGGCGTGTCTCCTCAGTTGGTCCAGTGTTTTGTTCTCCGTCCGGTCGTAACTTGTGAAGTTCTCTGGCTTCGACACTTCTTCTGAGAGGGGTTGACGGTAACTGTCACCATTCGGTTTGCAGTGAGTTCCTTCGTGAGCTCGCATGGATGCTATTACCGCATTCCATTCGTCTGGAATTCTTGGATCATATGGCCAGTCGTATTGAGGTCTGGGCACTGGTCTGTCCCAGAACGAACGGGTGCTTTGATTTGTTGACGCAGTTTCCTCGTCCACTGTTTGTTGGTTCATTAATCTCTCCTGGTCGTTTGTTACCAGGTCTTCCATCTTGACCTTTGAGGATGTCGGCTGACATTCTAATACGTCAGGCTTGACGTATTCCACTTTTGATTCCTTGTGCGGCCTCTTGATGCTAGGTATTTTTTCAGTTTTTTGTGTTTCTTTGATATTGGTCCTCTCTTCCCCCCATTGAAGAGTACCAATGTACTCTTCCTCCATCATGAGAAGTGATGACACTTCTTCCAGCAGTCCTGGTTGAAGGGCTTTACAGTCTTCATCCGGGATTTCTTCCATGGTCGTTTTACGGTTCGGGCCATGCAGTCATTCCTGCCGTTTTTCGACTGTTCGGTATCGGCGTAACCTTCCGTCGTTTGTGTCCAGTACCACTCGAGTTGCTGGAGTTGCTACTCCATTTGTGATAACTTGGTTCTTGTTAAAGTCCAATAGGACTTTATTCACGTGCATGAAAGGTGTGCCGATTATCATGTCGTAGCGATCAAAGTTCGCTATATCAAGATAGGCGGTTGTTTCGATTCCTGGAGCTTTTACTCCTGCGTTTATGCCGAAGTTCACAAAGGATCGACTTCCTACTGTCCCCAATTGGAGGACGTGTGGGTCCTTCAGTGGGAATACCCTTATATCGGCTACTTGTGTGAATGAGGGAGTCACCCCCATGGTAGTACTCCCTGAGTCCCATAAGGTCCAGGCCCCTTGTCCCCAAATGTTGACGTAGGTAGCGAGGCACTCCTTGTCCTCTGGTTTGACTTCCGGCCTATTGCGAGCAGTCCATTCCACTCATAGGTTCACCTTTCGGATTCGCATTTTGCTGTCCTCGATATCTCCCCTGGCTTTCATGTCTGGTGCCACTGTGGAGATATGGTCATCTCCCTCTTTGTTTTGTGGTTTCCCGTCGGCTGGTCTAGTCCGGAGCATGAATGCGTGTTCGGTGTCCGTTTCGCGACTGTAGTGTTCGTTTTTGTACACTTCTACTTCGACTATTTCTTCATCGTCGTCATCATATTCCGCCTCATATCCTCGGTCCTCCGCGTCCGAGGGTTCATTTTTCCCCTCATGGTCACTTCCGTCGCGAGGTTCATACGGAACCTCAGTATGGGCCGCTTGGATATGTACCCGTTTCGGTTTCTTGCAGTTGGGAGATATATGTCCCTTTTCTCCGCAGTTGTAGCACGTCACATCCGGGTTATGGTGGTGCCCTTGATCCTTATTCTGCGGTTTATCCTGCGTGCGGTCGTTCTTGTTCTGGTGAGGGTCGTTATGACCCTTTGGTTTGTCGTGTTGGTGCTCCTGGTCCTTTGGTTTCCCAAAGGTGTTCCTAGACTTTAGGAATGCTTGTGGTCTTGAGCTACTCCCCTGCTGGGGTATCTCTGATCATTTCATGAAGGTCACTCCGACCTTCCTCGGTCGAAATTCGTGACGCTCGCTGCTGACACCATTGTTGCGTGACTCGTGTGTTGGTGTCGGTTTAGGTGCTGCTGGCGTCCGTGTCATATACCGGCTGTAGTGTTTCTCCATTTTGGCGGCCGCTTCCAATGCTTTTGCTTCGGCCATGAAGTCCTCGACTGAGTTTGCCTCTGGTGTCAGCCCATTCCTGAGCATCTCTACACACATCTCACTTGGGATCCCTTTAAGGAAAGTGTCCATGATGTTGTATGTGTCGGGGTACACAGACATATTCTGTGCATGGTCGATTAGGGTGTCGTAGAACCCTTGTATTCCCAGTTGTGGGGTGTATCATGCGGTAGCATACGCGTCACGAGCCTCTTGCATAGTTGTGGCATGGACGAATCAATTATACAGCCCAGTTATGACCTGTTCGAACTTCCAATCCGGTTGGGTGTGGTTCATGTGGATTACGTGCCGATTAAACCATTTCTTCGCTTCGTCGATTAAGAATTCGGGTATCCAGAGAAGGCGTTCTCTGTTGCGATCGTCGCTGCCGTACTGGATGGCTTCCAGCATTACCACTAGGTTGGTCACCCAGTTCTCCAACTCCGAGAAGTGGGCGGAGCCCTTGTACTTCCCAACGGAGGTATGATCAGCCCTCCGTATCTTCATTCCTTCCAGTGGTTGTAGCCTATGAGATAGGTGATCCCGACACAGTCGTATGAGCCGACCATGCATCTGGTCACGGTGGTGTTCGGTCGTTGCCTGTACGCCAGGTGTGTACATCCTGGCTCGTCCTGGGGCAGGCATTGAGTATCCGCGATGTGTATTGCGTTTGGGTCTTTGAGGAGGTTCTTCTCCTCCCTCATTTCCACCATCAGGTGGTCCTCCATTGCCTCCACCTCCACCTCCACCTTGTGGCATCCCGTTCCATCCGGTGGAGTATGTAGTTCTTGGATTTCTACGAGGGTCATTGTCACCCTTGTCATCTTCATCATCGTTTCCACCATCAGACGGTTCTTGGCCCGTCACTTGTCGGTATGTTCGTTCCATGACATCCACTGGTTGGCGTCCTTCGAAGGCTATCCCCTGGTCGTCGTACGCTGATGCTCCACTTCGGGCTAGGTCCTCGTTCCTAATCCGTTGGTACACAATCCTATCCGTGCGGTTATCCGCTAGGGGTACACGGCCCGTAGGTGGCATCTGTATCCTTGTGTTCTCCGTTTGTCTCCTAGTCGGTTTTCAACTAGTTGTGGTTGTTTCGTTTATTCGATCGTCCACTTCCTCTGGGGCTATCCTGCTGCCATGTTATATGGCTGCAGCCCTTCGTCGATGGTAGGCCTCGTCCGTCTTGTCCGTCTGCCTAGGTGCATTGATGTGTACTAGCGCATCCTCTACCGCTGGGTCGATTATCGTCACATTACCCAGCACATGTTGCGGGGGAGGTATTCCACCCTCCCATGGTTCTTCCTTCAGCGGTGACAATGGTGCCTGTGTCGTTATCAGTGAGGATTCCATGTAATCCTCTATGTTAGTGGCGCTTGGCATTGTCGCTCTTGAATCCGAGGTCTTCGACGCCACCTTCTTTGCGAGTAATGCCCCAAACATGCACACATACATCTGCCTGTATTCAGTAGGTCCTGCGGGAGTATTCCTCGGCATTATGCTGAGGATGTTTGTGGCTTGTGCCCCTGCTGTCCGTCGCATCTTGTCCTTCAGCGTCACATTAGTCAATGGTGACTTATCCCATAATTCATCTATTGCCGACTCCGCTTCATCGACGAGTTCTACTTCCATGTCACTATCGACATGGTCTGTTCCGTATTCAGCCACCTGTCCTTGTCGGTTGCTAGTGCTCGCTATGGGGGGCTGGGCCCTCCTCTCGTGTTGTTGCATGGAATCGGTTTCACGCCTGGGTGTTACTGTTAGGTGGGTCTGCGATGCTCGACGTCTCCCTTCGCGTGTACGCCAGTCTGGCGTACTCTCCATCGGTGTCGTTGGTATTCGACTTGGTCCGGTTTGGCTGTCTGCACATATGATAGTAACTCTGACCCATATACTATGGACCAGCCCATAGTGTATTTTGCATGAGTATGCTGGGCCAGCCAACGTGGGCCCATGTACACAGAACAACCCAACCTAGAAGAGTGGGCCAATGACCAGGAAGTTAGTGCTACTACATTGGATTGGCCCAGTTGACCCACACACATGACTTGACCGGGTCGGTCCAAAGAGAGCAAACCTATGGTCGGGCCAGACAATAAGCATCGGGCCAGGTGACAAATATCGGGTGGGTCAGGTCAGATCATTGGGAAGCTCAGAAAACCCACAGCGGTGGGCACAAAGGTCTATTACTACATCCAAACAGAAGAATCACTCTCTACCGTCCCCCCAAACAAATCTACCAACATGCCTGCAGTCTGGGAATCCAGGGGGCATAGCACATGTTGCCACTGTGCACACAGTCGGTCGGCACATGTGTTGAACCAGATGAGAAGGGTCGGGCCGGGTGAAAGGTGTCGGGACAGGTGAAGGCATTGGGCCAGGTCAACAGCGTCGGGCGAGCTCAGGTGAAAATTGTCGGGCCAGGGGAAAGGGTCGGACAAGGTCAAAAGCATCGGGCGAGATCAGGTCAAAATCGTCGGGCCAGGGAAAGTGTTGGACGAGGTCAAAATCGTCAGGCCAAATCAACATCGTTGGGCGAGCTCAGTCGTTGGGCGAGGTGAAAATTGTCGGGCGAGCTCAGGTGAAAATCATCATGCCAGGGGAAAAGGTCGGACAAGGTCAAAAGTGTCGGGCGAGCTCAAGTCAAAATTGTCAGGCAGGGGAA
>QFEU01002934.1:0-24253 GCA_003316345.1 Tricholoma terreum
TTTGACAAATCAACTCAACCCAATTAGTTAAACATGCATAACACGTGATAGAGAGATCTGATTTCCTTTCGCTAGGGACGGGAAACGTGCGCCCACATCCGCACTACAGATTCGCTCTCTTGCACAAGTTGTGATTCTCAAAACCACACCCAATATATGCAAAGGGATAATGGGCCAAGGTTATATTACCAAGTTATGACTATAGAAGTCGGTTTGGTCATATCTCACTCATTTCTGGATGGATCTGGATGACCCAGGGACTGATATGATCCGAAATTGTTACACCATTCTCCTCATGTATGTATTTAAGACCGTGGTTCGGTTTTAGACCGGTCATAACCAGTTTTTCGTCGGTTACAATGTTTTTACACATCTTGTGTAACTATAACTGCAACCATACTATAACTGGACATAACCGGACCGATAGTCCGGTTACATCGGTCACAGTCCGGTCCGGTTTCGGTCTTTTTTGTGATTACAATGACCGGACCTTTAAACACTATTTCAAACTTCTGGTGACTGAAAATCCCCCCCTCCCAAGTTGTAAATTTCAAACCTTAGATTGATGAATTATATTCTGTCTGCAATGGTTGAAACCTCACTACTAATGGTATGAAAACTGATCATGAAACTATCCCATGAAGTGGATGAAAAGCTGCTACCCTTTTACTCTGAAAAAACCCTCAGAAAGTTGATGAAATTCAACCAGGTGGAAGGTTGTAGTTTACTGTGCTAGGGCAGGAAGTGGGCCATCTAAGCAAGAAGAGTGATTTACTTGAGTAGAATAGAGCTTTTATAGGATTTGATAGACTGGGATGGTAGACAAGGATCTTAGGAGGATGATATACAACAGTTTTAATTTTAGAGAACGTTATTGTTGCGCTATGAATATTTTTGCATGGCAACTGCCAAAACAGGAAAATCAATGATCTGGGCCACGCGTGGGAACCATTCTTGTTGACTGCAGCCTCAACATCTCCATGCCATTCTGAACGATGTAGAGCAGCGTTGCATTTCAAACTTGTTGAGTCATGTTAAGAGGTGTGTAATCTATCTATAATTCAAGCTTTCGTTGCATCTGACTCCTTTCCACATCTAGGATTTCAATGTCTTGGTGGATCTACCTGGGTCTTGATCTCACCAGACTGCATCGTCAATGCCACCTTGACACCTCCGTCTTCTGCCTCCAAACCATCCTCTGTGACCCCGGGTACCAAGTTAGTGTCATACTCAGGACTTATGGCCTGTTCGTGTACTCCCACTTCTCACAGAGCTGCTTGTTCACCCTGATCTCCAACAGCATCTGCAACACTTGAAATCTCAGCTTCCCCAATGTCTCAAGTCTCAAGCAGCAGTTGGCGTATACATGGGAGTGGGCGTGGGAGTGGGCAAGGTTGTGATTGCTCGGTATGTTGACTTATTTCTTGATCAGCGGCCTCCTCACAGTGTCCTTGAATCACCTGAACAGGACGTTGTCGGCATGATCTAGAGATTGGAATCTCTGCTTCGCTCTCAGAATCAAAGTCAGAGCCACTTTCAGATGACTCAGATGAACCAGATGATCCCAAGCCTGACTCTGAATCATCTGTGCTGGCACTAGCACCGCCTACTGCAGCTGTGTCCCTTCCTCTTGCACCCCTCTCTCTGCCTCTCCCTCTGCCTCTCCCGCCACCTCTACTACCTCTAACACGAGCACGAGCCCTTTCCACCCTTTCTGCAGCTGTGGCAGCCTTCTTTGCCTCACGCTCAGCCACCTCCTTTGCTTTGTCGATCTCCTTGTGATAGTCGAGAATGCTCTTCTTCAAGATTTTGAACTGTAGAGCTGCCTCTTTCAATACATCTTTCATCTTACTCCCCCAGTCCTGTCGAGCAAGGAAGTCCAGGTTCTCAGCTGCTGTCATATGCCGTGCTTGTCCTGAGCTTCATTTGTTCTGGGTTTTTTGCTTTTCCTTCTGGAATGCTTGCTTTCTCAGCCTCTCGTTTTCCAGGTCCATGAGTTTCATCTGGGCATAGTCTTCCTCTAGAGCAATACCTGCCTGGACAATAATATCTCGTAACATCATGTTCTCAGCTCTAAGTGCCTGTCGAGATGCAGTACCTGGAAGTGGTGAAGGAACTTCAATGTGATATTGCTCCATCGGCTCTTTGTCATCATCCAGTGATTCCTCAACCAGTGTCATATCAAGTGTGTCGGCATCATGATGAAGTGTCGATGTTGCTGCAGCTGATGAGGTTGGGGTTGGGGTAGGTGTTGGGACTAGGATAGAAGGGAGATGTGCAGAAAGGGGCTGTGCAGCCTGTGTTGTTGTATTCTTTGATGGCTCGAAGGCTGAAGGGGGGGGTGGCATGATGATCCAGGGGCCAAATTCCAGTTTTTCGGAAGGCCGATTGAATTGTCATAGTCTTCAATGCAGCGAGGCGTGCAGCATGGTAGTAGGTTAATATATTATCTGTTCTAATTGCAATAAGAGATTGTGATGCGAGTGTCACCTCGCGCTTCCACGACTGTGCGAGAGGTCCAAAAGCACCAACGTCACAAGGCTGAAGGGCATGTGTTGTATGTGAGGGTAGGCATATAATTACGATTTTGTGATCCGCAGCATACTTGCAGAACGTGAACATGCAATGCGAGTTGTGACCATCCAAGATCAAAAGACGATACTGTTCTGCAGCTTTGTCTCATGTTGCAGGATCGAAATCGTTCTGAAGCCACATGGAACCCAGCTCTTGGTCCGTCCAACCATTCAGAGAAATGGATATGCTGTTGGCGATTTTGTAAGATCGATCTTTTGGAGCTAAGATATTAATGATATGAACCTCACATTACAAGGGTTGTTGCAACCCCACTCCGCATTTCTTCGCAGACCCTGGAATATCACAGAAGGATGAAGAACAGATCCCTCTGCACAGATGGTCTCAATAACTGTGACAAGCTCCCTATTTCCATCCTCAATTGAATAAACGGTCTGTTGATCACAATCAATCATGGCAGTGATTCTCGCACCAATGCCAAGTAGGATACCCTTTTCGTCCATATTGTAGAGATTCTCTGGCAGAATATTGAATTATTTTATCACATCAGTGAGCATATTGAAGAATTCATTGACGGCAAACTGATTGAGTGCTTTGGCACATGCTTTCTCCAAACCTGTCGTCTTCTTCATCTTCAAATCGGGATGATGCTTACAGAAGCATTTTGGCCATGATCCCCCAACTTGCTTACCAGAAATTTCGCTGGCATACCGCACAACAGATGTGTATGTCATGAGTATACTGCGACAGCCTTGAATTTTAACCCATTTGGCTAAGATCTCCTCCTGGGCTTCGGTGAGGAGTTGTTCACCAGCATGTACCTCATGATGGCTCTTCCCTCCTAGAAAATTACTCAGCAACACAAAATGACTGTGTACAATACTACATACCTTGCAAACAGTGGCCGAGGGAAGATCTTGGAATACCAAAATCTCATTCTGCTTGACGCACGGTGTAGTGTGGGTCACCATTGGGTTTTGTGCCCGATTGTTGAATTGCAACTACAGCCAGTTGGATATGCTCCTCTCATGGTCAGGTGAGAATATCATGAGGAATTGAGATGGAAACTGGCATTTCGAGAGGGTGGCTTAAGTTTAGGGTTGGACTAGGATCGTCGTAGGGCATCATTGCTCAGAGCTTACCCCTGACTTAAATACAGTACCACACAGTCAGAAATATGAAAAGCATTGATATATTGGCAGATTCTAGATATTGGACATGAGGTGGGCAGGTGGGCAGATATTGGCATAGGGTGGAAGATGCTTGGTAGGAGCGTGAATGTTAGCAGCATTGGTGCAACGTTCTGCAGGCTGGATAACATGAGGATGATTCATACAATTAAAAAAAGCCCTAATTCACGCACCTGCAGTGAAACTTCAACATCCCTGTGCCTCCCATTCCCATAACAAATTCCACAAGCTAACATGTTGAAAAAGTGCATACAGATGTAACGGAGTGCATAGAGGGGTGAATAAATTCACTAAAAATATAACAACAGCTGTTCATGAAACATTAAGTTAAAATGAAGATGGCTACCAAAGGTCATGGATGCACCTTGTTATCGGAAACTGACAGGTGTTGATCAAAACAGCCCACCCAAAATGCAAAACGGGGCCAGCCACAAAAGATCGATGAGGAACACTAGCCAGTAAACATGCAATTATACAGAAGCAATGATTGAAGGGAAGCAAATGGGTGAGATGAATGTAGATGCGAAGTTTTGAAGGATTTGGTTTGAAATTGCGTCTGCAAGGCAGTGGCTACTGCATTTGGCCATCCATTGATCTTACCAAATCAGGCAAATTCTCGGATCGGCAACAATAAGGTGCCTGTTACTCAGCAAGGAGTTGTTGCAGCCGTCCAAGTGGCTGTTTGAGGCAACACTCGATATAGTTCTTGTCATTCATCCCAATACAATAGAATTTGGGACACTATGAAGCTCATAAATTACAGAATGGCCCACTACACAGGGTGGCCCACTTCCTGACCCAGCACAGTACCACCTTTGATAAGATGAAAACCATCCAAAAACCATCCCAAGGTATGAAAATTTGGGGTATGAAATGGGACAAAAGAAGACTGAATTTCATCCCATCACTCATCCCTTACAAGGAGGAAAATACTCCCCTTTTCACTCCTTCAGTGGGGGGTTTTCACATGAACTTCTGATGAAAATAATGCCATTTTTGGTGGGTATTAGAGGGTGAAAACTAAACCCTAAATGTATTATTTTCCACTTATTTCCCTCATGTAAGTGGATGACAAAATGGATGGATTTACTACTGCAGCAGTCCCACTGTGAAACCGAGACAGGCTATACCGAAAGTCTTTTTAGTAATTTACTGATGACACCAACCCAGTGACTTGATGTTGTTTATCAGATTGTGTATCTTCAAAATTCTTTCCCCACTTCGATTTGTAGTCATGTCTCATGTATAGATGTATACCAAACTGCTCAACAATGTAGTATGTAACACCCCCGTCGACACCGCTCACTGATCCGATGTTCGAACTCGGCAAAACGACATCGCCCCGCAGTGAACATTTCCACCGGATAGCTTTATAAAATGCTAGACACTTCATCTAGCATCCTCAAGCTCTCAAGCACTTACTACGTAGGTTAGGATTCAGGATGCGCAGTGGTGATAAGAAACAAACACCCCAACACACGCCTTTATAATCCACACAATAGGAAGACTCTTATTCTCTCCGTGACTTCTTCGCCAAGCGCGATATGCCATGGCCCTTTGACTCTACGTACACACCGTTGCCAACGAATGCTGCGGCCCCCACGGCCTGGCACAGGCTCAACCGACGTGCTGTGTACGCTATTCTTATCTTCGTGGGATGCCTTATCGTCTGGGCACTCCTACGACACTTTGGTGCTCCATCGTATAGCCCTTTAATGAATTATCAATATCTGTAAGCGAAGTCACTCGTCCCTGGTTCTCCGTAACTTGACAACGAACTATCATAGAAATCCCCCTCCTATCATAAGCGAGGTATTGACACGTCCATCTGACCGGCGTGCAGTCGTTTCTACCCTGTACAGCGACTCGTACGCCATAGGGGTCGCTGTCTTGGGCCATTCAGTGCGAAAAGCAAACGTCACTTCACGCTTACTGCTGGCCTATCTCGATGACGGAAGAGTGTCGAGAGAGGCACTCTGTATCGCGCGAGCTGTCGGTTGGGAACCGATTCCCGTGCCATTCATTCCTCCGCCACACGGTGGCAAAGGAATCCACCACCGGTTTTACGACCAATACACAAAACTAAATATATGGGGCCTGGACAAGCTCAATATCGAGCAAGCGGTCTACCTTGATGCAGACACGCTGGTACGCAGAAACTTTGATGAGCTCTTCGACACTCCGTTCAATTTCGCAGCCGTACCGGATGTTTATCGTGACAAGCGAGGCTTCACTGTCAATTTCAATGCAGGCGTTCTCGCTTTCCGACCATCAAGCCAAGTGCTCGAGGTGATGAAGCAACGGATAGAGACGGCCGAGTTTCCACTGGCACAAGCAGAACAGTCTTTCCTCAACCTTTTCTTTGCCACGAGTGTTCTCCGTTTACCCTACGCGTACAACGCGAACCTTGCAGTCAAGGAACTTAGTCCCGCAATGTGGGACGGAATGAAGGAGGAGATCCGAGTCGTGCATTACACCCTGACAAAGCCCTTTGTGAATGACCTCTCTGAATCATCTTCCAAGATCTTGACGGAAGATAAGCAACGAGAAGTTATTGCCAAAGCAGCCAAGGACAACGGTGGGATCTTTGCGGAAGAAGTGGGATGGTGGGGTGATTCATATGACGAGATGATGAGGAATGTGCGAGGCGAAATTGAGAAGTGTCACGGTCAGAACTAATCAAGTGACAGACATTATCGACTCGGACTTCAGTTGGCTTATATACAAAATTACGTCCATCGTCACGGTGCTTAGAAGTAGAGCACGACAGCCCAAAGGGAAATGTCAAATCAACATTTCATAAGTACCATTCAATAAAATGTCGATAGATAGCGTTGATATGCATTTCGGATGTTGGACTAATTCAACCATGGATGTGTTGGTGAGGTTCCTTCCTTGCAATTCTTCCACCTCCTGCGAAAGACTTCACCATCAGAAATGAGTAGGTGCAAAGTAGCCATATATTACTCACCTGGCCGCCAAATAGAGTTATTTATTGACATTCTTCCAGTCGCCCAAAACAACAGAGAAGCCCATGGCGGAAAGGTCTATGGCTGCTTGTGTCAAGCAAGCGCTGGACGTTCTCGCTGACATCATCAGCCTAAGCTATCAAGATGCCTTGGGATCGTTCGTCGACCAATACGAGTCTTGCGCCTTCCAACACCCTAATGCTCGGCGATCGATCTGTCTCGTGTTTCTCTGACAGGAACAACGGAGGATACGCCCAAGAAAACAATACGGCTCGCACATGCATAGCATTGGGGGCTTCGTGATAAACTTTGATATGATCCACGTTCGACAAAGTTGGGGGAGGGGCCGGCGACGCCGTGACCATCGATATTTCCTCAGATGCCATATGTGATTCCAGACCCGCTTGATTACCAATTCCTGAGATTAATGAGAGGCTGCTCCAATTTGATTCAGGGTTGGACGACGTGAATGGCGAGACAGGATTCGACGGCTGAAAGGAGATGCCTAGTGCACCTAGACGCCGCGTCCACTGGACGTGAAGAAGGAACGACCAAAATGAGGTAAGAGACGCGTGCGTCCACGTTATTGGATCGCCTGTGTTCGGATTGGGGGAGGCGGGCATTGAAAAAGAAGTATCAAGAACGACCGCAGGCGTGCTACCCTCCCAGGGAAGACTACCTCGAATAGGAATTAACCAGGCACTGCGCGAAAATGGGGAGGCAGAAAATGGAAGTGTATAAGGCGGAATGGCAGTAGGATTTTTTGCAATAAACCGAGGAACATCGAGCATTGTACTTGAGTTGCCCTGAGATGGGTGTACGTGTGGCTGCACAGCGAAGTTAGTGGGACGCGATAGATGACGGAAATCACAAACCTGAGGGATAAGATCGTGCAGGGGATAGACATCCAGTTTACGCCGTTTCAGAGGGGGCTCTTCGACAGAGGAGCTTCTCTTGTATTCTTTTGAAGACGAACTAGCGGGCCAGAGAGAAGACAGGTCCGTTGACCCGAATTCTTCTAGATCATCAAGATCGTAAACGTCATCGTCCGCTCCGATGGGTTCCCCCCACTCCTTGAGAGGTCGAGGATACTCCGTTGCCTTGAAAGGGATATGCGGTCTTGGACCAGTGTATTCAACGCTCCCTAAAGATGAGCTGCGTGATTTATACCAGACAAGAAGTTTGACATACTTCTACAAGAACTTGAAGGATTCCAACCGTGAGATCTCCAGCCAACGCTGATCCACCCTCTAGGCGAGGTGGCAGCGTGTATCAGTCTATGGCTGGCATTGAGCAAAGCAGATGTTGGAGTGGCTCCAAGGTATTCGAAGTTGTGCACAAGAAAGTCCAGCAAGTCGTGATCCTCGCAGTGAACTTGTAGATGTGACATATTGTGGTGGCTGTGCTGGTAAATGTTCGTTTGAACTTTGAGCTGCCTTCTAGATCTTGGAGACACGTCCCCATGGCTCTATTTGCTTGCCAGTATCCAATAAGGCTGGACGAACGTAGATAATCATAAACGACCGCATGGGCGCACGCAAAACTTAACCGGGAAAGTGGTCTGGAATGTCGAACGTGTGTGGAGGAACAGCCAATCAAAATGCAAATACACAGTCGTGTGCTGGCAGTGCGACCAAGTCCGGGCACGTTTCCAAGGGCACACGAGTCAGTTCCGAGTCTCCATATTTCCATCCTTAACGGTAGAACACTCCTCTTCAACAGCTTCAACAGCAATAGCAGTCGACAGCCTACTTCCTCCTCTCTATCACTCACTTCGCTCGATGCCTGATTCGCACAAGGATCTTTATGCAGCTAGCTGTAACCCAACCCGACGGGCGAAGCAACCTCCTGCAGACGATACCGCTCAAAACCCGTCCAAGAAAACTAACCCAGCCCTACCAGATGTACCACGAAATGTGTTGCCAATCCTTCCAAAGCGGTCTGCTCCAGAAGCAGCACAGGAAGCTAACAACACCACCGGCGTGGCCCAGCCCGCACGGGCGAAACGCGGCCGCAAACCTGGACCCTTATCGCGCACTGCGCGAGAGACACAACGCAAGCTGAACCATTCTATAATCGAGAAAGCGAGACGCACGAAGATCAATGAAGCTCTCGCTACACTCCGCGAACTAGTCCCAAAAGATTACGGCTATCTTACTAAAGATAAGGCGGTGGATGGTAACGAGGGCGAGGCCGATGAAGAAGAGCAAGGCAACTCGAAGTCTAAACCAACGGGTAAACGAGAGGAGAAGGAGAAGGAGTTCAAGCTTGAGATCTTGGTTAGGACGGTGTCCTTCATGCAGGATCTACTTGTGCGCGTCCAGGAGGCGGAAGGCGGTGCGCAGCGATGTTCAAAATGTGCTGAAATGGAACCGTCCAAGAGAAAGCGGGATCGTAGCGATGAAGGAACCGATGATAATGAGGAGGATCCCGGCAGACGTGCCTATAAACGCGTCAACCAGACACCCGCTGAAAGCCACGTCGGTCAACAATCGCCCTCCACTGAATCACGGTCTTACCATGGCTCTCGCCTCCCTCCGATTTCATCCTGGCTTCCTACTTCTCAGATTGACCCTGCCCTCCTGTCGCCCAGTCAGCGACCGATTCCTACTGGTACTTACCAGCTACCTTCACCACCATCGTCCACCCACTTCCATCCCATCCAGACCCCGCACGCCCCTCCTACGCTGAACTTAGGACCGGTTGCTACCTCATCCCTCCTCTCACCTCTCAGGACACCTGAGGATGAATCTGCCGCATCATTGTTGTTGCAGATCAGTGCCTCATCTCCCCAGCTCCCTCCCAGCGGGGTTTCGAATTCAGGCACCTCGTTTGACTGGTCCAGAATGAGAACTGCCTGCTCGACGCCGGGCAAGCCGACTGGATGCGTACAAGCGCAGACGCCTGGGACAATGTTAGGTTTAATGCAGAAGAGAAGAGGATGATCAACGAGATCTGACAAAAGGGAATCAATCAAGAACACTGCGAAGATGACTTCAGTTGTACAACATCTCTCGTCGCCTGGGGCCACCAATGTCAGGAGTGTAGAACAGAGCGGACAGAATAAATCCTTACGTTATTCATAACTTTGCTAACATCCCGGTTCTGTATCTTACTTGGTATCATTGCAAGCTAATAACACCAACATGTACAGTATCATGATGTCCAAATGAGTCTGGCCATGTCTGTACATATATACGTGCACGGTCCTTCCACCGATCCTACTTCCACCGCCACATTCAAACAAGTCCACTATTGTCCACCTCATCGGCCTTGTACATAATAATTGTGTGCCGTGGGCATTGCAGTGATCACGAGGACCTTGTTCCTCCGTTGCGACCATTGGTCGACCATGCGGTGCACTGCAATATTGGTGTTATGATCATGGAATTTCAAGCTGAGGCTTACATAACGGGACTGTACATGCCAACGGCGACCTTGTTATAATTGTCAAAACAATCCCTGTGTACAATAGCAAGAATACAATTGACTACTTTCCGCTCGCCCACAAACGACTGTCACAAGTTAAATATCAAAATTCCTCAAATGTCTTCCACAGACGGCAAGGGGACGACACATTCAAACCGTCCTAACCTTTTCTCTCCCAGAATTCGTGTCAGGAAGTGAAGACTGTTATGGCATCCCAAAGGCCTAGCATGCAACTTCGAAACCACTCTCATACACTTTCGCGTCTCAGTGGATCGGTAAAATTCAAATTGCAGAAAAACCTCATGGTAGATTTGAATCGACGGTGGAAACAGAAGAGATCCAAGAAAGGTACTTCCTCCAAAGTCTTGTCAAGTACTTCCGATCATTGACTGGTCCCTTCTTCTTTCAATGATATTCCCCCAGCCAAAGCGAACCCTGGGATTTCACCTGCCCCGAATGTTCCACGCGACCAGCCTACCGTGACGGGCCCTTTGCCAGAGCAGCCGCTGATTCTTGGCACAGCTTCATATGTTTTAGGGAAACCCTCCAAATGGCGATTATGTCCGGTGACATATCTGTCCAACCACCGTCCGAATAACCCTGGATTGCTGGCCCTGACCCGGGGAAATGTTGGAGGATTGTTCTCCGTTCGCAACATAGATAATGGAAAACATTACGCCATGGAGGTCCTACATATTCCATCCTTAGGCAGGGCCGAGTATGCGCATACATTCAAGAAGCTTAAAGTCTTGGATAAGATCCGGAAGCATGATTGGATTTCCAATTTTGTATTACAGGTTCCTTACTACGAGGTAGCACAGCCTACCTGGTGGTCAAGCTCAACACTCTATCTTCACATAGTCACAGTCAGTCAATGCTCTTTCATATACGGGCTGCATTGCGATATTCTCTTCCAGGAATATTATCCTCATACTCTTCAAGATCGACGTGGTTATTCTGAGCTCATTGGAAACGAGCCATTGCTCGGACAGATAATATGGGAGCTCGTTAGTCATTCCGTTCTTTCGCGCTTGCTTGCATCGCCTCTTACCTTCTCGCGTTGACATTAGCTAGCGGGCATCTCTTACATACATGGCAGAGGCATTATCCATGGCAACCTTGAGCCAGGAAACGTTCTGATCAAATCAGATGGGCACTGCGCCATCACCGGCTTCGGAGGTTCTTTTATTATTGAGGATCAGACGCGCCCGCTGAGGTGTTCACTGGAAGTCATCGACAGAGGGGAGATAATCATCACCCCCGGCTTTTCTGCCCCTGAACTCTGGGTCCCCCGCGATGGGATATTTGACTTTGACGAGACTGTTGACTCGTGGTCACTGGGCCTCATCATAAGCTCTCTTATTGTTCCACGTATAGATCACGACGTTCGCAGTAAGCCAGCGGCGTCGACAAGCGTACAACAGCACTACAGGTCTGCGCGCCTCTCGCCTGAGGATATATCTTTGCAAATGTGGATGGCATGCTGCCCCAATACCGTAACCGAGTTCGTATCCATGGTAAGCCCAATCTCCTTAGGATTTACATTTATTGATCACCAATCGCGATTGATTCACACCCGTAGTTGTGTCAACTGAGCGAACACCGGCTTCGTATCGAAGATGCGGAAGAGATAGCAGTGAAGAACGGCTGGGAGTAAGTAATCATCTTATAAATGTCAATCTCAGTGTGACTAACTCCCTCAAAGTGGGCAGTTTGGCCCTCGTACGTGGCTACTGTTGTTCTACTTACCGGGGTGCTCATTGTGATCGACAGCGTTCCCAAGTCAAATCGTTTCTCCCCCAAGAGCGCCCCCAATCCCGCACGTACATCGAAAGCTTTCCCCCCTCCAGACAGTCGAAATCCGCGAAAGGGTTGAAAATACAATCAGATACCTGAGGCTCGACACCCCCCAACAGAATGATGAATTTGTGCCAAATTTAGATTTTAAACCATTTCGATGATCGGTGCTTCGTCGTTTCGATAGCTCCCATTATAGAATATTTTTCTGTACGTAGCTGTATTCGATATTTTATTGATAACTTAAATGGTATGTGGAATCTTCTGAGTCAGAAAAACGTGGTACGTCCATGACATCGCCAGATGGCATACATTAGTATGAATTCGAGACCCGCCGTAAATCAGATATGCCTAGTATGGGGGAGCAGGCCACATAGCATGCATATGCACTGAAGCAGATGTAATCATGTACAATCTTGAGCTAGCGCTTGGAGGCGAGGGTGTGTAATATCTAAGATAGGTCTGGCAGCTTGGTAGTCTCGCGACATTCTTTGTTTGTTCGGATCAATCAAATCGAATGAAGGAAACGCACGAAGATGAAGGGAGGGTGTCAGGTGTCTGACTCGGATGTTGTCTTTTCGAATTCGACTCATCGACCTGTTACTCTACGGTTTGGAAGGCCGAGTCGGGTTTAGCTAAGTATTGCGGGGATAGAGCTTGTATTTACCGTCCTGTAGCCCAAACCTACATAGACTTCCACCGATCCGGGATTAAAAAAGACTGACCGATATGCAGGAGCTGCCGCGTTGGTTCGTCTGCGTGTATCCCGGCTGAGCGCTGAGCCTTCAAAGGAGCCATTGACAATCTCGGACATGGCAATACCGTCTCCTCCTCTGACGCACGAGTCACGATTTGGACGGCAATGCATCCCGAATTCTTGGATAAAAGAAACGCGGCAATACGCGGAAATTCTCGCGGTGTGCTTGGTCCACTTTGTTGAACGCGCGAACATGTCGCAACCATTGCTGCTGCTGGCTGCGAGATGCGCATGAGTCTCCATGCTTCGGAGGTTTCCATTAGCAATTGATGCGGATTCTCAAGCGGATACAACCGAAACCACGGTCGAGACCCTTATGCTCTGCAGCCGGCAATGTTTTCTTTGTCCTCCGCACGTAACACAATGGCGATATCCGTCCCTTTCCCATTCCTCCTCCGGACGATACATGTACGGCCTCATCCCATCATTTGCGTGTACAAATAGGTTCCCCGATCAGGGTTGTCGGTTTATCACTCCTTGCATGAAGGCCTTCAACGCGCCAATATTCCATCCGTGTGGCACTAGGAACAGATTCTCCCAAAGTATCAGTGGTGGCCCCAGGGTGGCGGACATCTGTAAAATCGCCGTAGTGCACAAAAGGTAATTAGATGGAGTCTGAACAACTATATCAGGATAACTTCAAAGATGGGTCACATGGACCCGATACCTCACTAATTACTGCCATGGTCCTTGTGAGTATGACTGCAGATTACGTCTTGATGTCGTTGCTGGACAGATATAAAATCACTGACTCTGTGGGATTTGACTTACAAACAAACGCTCTCTCTCTACAGCAGAATCCTGCGGAGGCAAGGAGAATGATTGTGCAGATCTTGAAGTTCGGCCAAAGATGTGATTGAACGCCTCTGGATACCGCGGGAAGACCATCGATCGTGGAACATATAGCTTCGAAAATCAAATGACCCCAAGGACTTCTAGAATGTCAACGGACCACATTCCGACCACCGGACTTGCCAAGCAAAGAAACATAGCCTGCCAATATACGTGAGTTGAGTGATCTGTTAACAGAGATGAGACAACTGCACTTATCGTGGATTCTGTATCGAACCGATCTTTCAGAAATAGATATACTTAGTACTTACCTACAACGCCGAATCTCATCACGGTGGTGTCATCAACACGTTCACCATGCCGAGGGCCAACAGATTACCCGGTCCAGTTGATTTCGTCGAGATCAACGGTCTGGGCTTATGTCCAACCAATGGAAATATCGGTGAAACATTTTGTCTAGGAGACAATCAAACTGGTATTAACACGTGGGTGAGATGCTTCCAAGAAAGACTTACCAACAGTCACATCCAGCGCAGACAACGTCCCTTTCTTGAGCTCTTTTAGAAGGCCGTCCACGTCTGCATTGGCTATTTCTAGCTCGAGCTCCTTCGCAGAAATAACGAGCCGCATGACTCAGGTAACGAGATGTCACTCAGCTGTTCTTTTGATGGAAGGTGCGCCAGGATCCACTCTTTAGGAATCTGTTGCCATTTCGTTTTTGTTGGATCCAAGCTTGCGCTGTGAACTTGGGTGTCATGACCCGGGACGACAGATAAGAGGTGTGAGGCTTCATCATGTTCTATGTCAATGGGGTGGCAGAAAGGAACTGGGAAAAAGATGCCTCGGAATGCCCCGGCCAGCGATCAACCACCGGCAATGGCATTGATGACCCAGAACATAGAAGTGGAATCTTGGATGAGGGCTTCTGCGCAACCATGCAAGCTCCACAGTCCACGCCGAATATTGAATCCTCACTTCGAGGGTGGCCACGGGTACAGTCACTAGTTTATGGCCTGGTCTCTTCCAAGAACCGTTTCACGTTCCGTCAACGACCCCAACACGACCCTAAACCATGGTCACCTGGACCACGAGCGCGCCCAGATAATTACACAGCCAAATACGTCACCCAGCGATACGCCGGGCATATTCCGTCGGACGACTTAGCGGCGAGCCCACTTACTGCTCGAAAATCCAGGATTACGTAACCGAGGAATGTGGTGCTCCTGGCAAGATGGTCCCAGAACTTAGTTTCCAGCACTTCAGCGTGCACTTGGTCATGAGGTACGTATGATGCCGGGTCTAGTAGAAGTCAGACCTCGATTTTGTGGTTATATTAATCAGATCAACCCTATCATCTGTTTATTAGGTCAGCTACAGCCTATCGGAGACTATTCTGTGGTAGCCACTAATTTGCATGGTATGTTATGAGTGTTTATCAAAGGCGTACTGCTTCTTATCCGAGTTCCATTTTCAAGGGCGAGTAGATTTACGGCCATTGAGCGGTCGGGGTAACACTCCAATTCGGAAATTTCAGAGGTTTGGAAAGTTTTGTACATGACTTATCGACGCTTGCTTCTGCAACTGATGTGTCCGATAGGTCGCAGCTGGTGATTGAAGAAGGACGGTAAAGGTGCACCCAGACCCCCAGCATTTCGGTCCCTCGAAGCTTAATTTGAGGTATATGGCGTGGCCTTGACACTCGAAATTCGACCGAGCGATATCGATGACCAGCAGTTCTCGAGCGTGCGAGATTTTTCACTTCGTGGCGATTCGTTCACATTGATGGCCCTCTGTATGGGATGCAAATTTCTGTCTCGAGCCGTCGTATATCCTTATTCATATGCTTCTCTGGGAAATAATCTGGCATTAGCGCTACTTGGGAATCTTCTGGCTGCAAGATATATATTGTAGTGCGATTGGGGTGCATCGTTAGGTCCTCCGAGTCTCCTCTCTCTGCCTTCTGCTTGTTATGGCTCTTGCAAGGTCTAGTAGCTCGCCAAATGACGCCAAACTCACACAAGAGGCTGGGATCCTGTATGAGCTTCATGCGGGTCATCCTGCTCCTAAATCCGCTTGGCGGATGTACCGGTGCGCATCACATTCTGCGCCCAGTTAAAAAACATCTAACGTTGCACATGGTACTACGATTCTCTAGTGAAATGCTTCGTGAAGCTGCTGCAGAATTCACAGGCGTCCTAATGATCGTTATTTTTGGGACTGGTGTTCTCTGCCAGGCTGTACTTTCAAGCGATACAGGAGTGTCGACTACATCCAAGGGTGTGAGTACTCCCGCCGGAGGCTTCTTCGCATTCTTATGCTTGTGTAGGACTACGTTTCTGTCAGTATTGGATGGGGCGTTGGTAATGTTTTCTTCTTCCACCGCACCAGCCCTGCGTAAACATCGCTTCAGGTGTTGCTCTAGGTGTATGGGTCAGTGGAGGCATTTCAGGTGGCCATATAAATCCAGCTGTACGTTCATTCCTTCTATCTCTGTTGGCAAAATGTTAACACCTTGGGCAGGTCACCCTAGCATTGGCAACGTGGCGTGGGTTTCCTTGGAAGAAAGTCCCTGGTTAGTCTTTTCAGCAAACCCGAGGCGCCACAACAGACATCTGAGAAATCATCCCTGGCAGTGTATATATTTGCACAGCTGATGGGCGGTCTGGTCGGAGCTGCCCTGATCTATGCCAATTACTTTCATGCCATTGATATCTTCGAGGGTGGACGTGGGGTCCGAACGCTTCGCACAGCTGGGCTTTTCTCAACTTATGCGGTAGGTCCGGCAATTGATCCCAATTCTCGTTTAACACTCAACTTAATGAAGTTGGGTTATATGACCAATGTGTCTTGTTTCTTTTCTGAATTTCTTGCGACGGCAATGTTGATGATCGCCATTCTTGCGGGAACCGACAAGGGCAATACTGCTCCGCCCGCCGGGCTTCTCCCCCTTGTGATATTCTTTGTGATTTTTGGAATTGCCGCAGCGTTGGGAATGGAGACTGGTGCGTTCCTTATTACTATTTTGCCCATACCCACCACGGAGCTAAGAACTAAAGGATTTGCATTAAATCCGGCGAGGGATCTCGGCCCTCGACTTCTAACATCGATGGTGGGCTATGGAAAAGATGTGTACACTTATCGAAAGTTCGTACGAGAAGCATCAACGACATCCAGGCTAGACTGATATAGAATTTTTGTCTAGCCACTATTGGATATGGTGTCCAATTCTCGCAACGATTCTCGGTGCTCAAGCTGGGGCCTTTTTCTATGATGCCTTTCTCTATACCGGCGAAGACAGCCTGTTCAATCGGCGGTGAGAGCTTCATCTTCCACGCATACCCGTGCTCCTTTTGACCTTCCAACAGCGGGTCCGCGATTCAAGAACAGGTCCATTCCAGGGTCGAAGAAGTGTGAGTTGTTTCCGCGGCCCGCCTGCTTTCGAGCGTGCGAGCGTATATGTACTGCGGCCCGAAGAATGCAGAACCTATCATGTAGCGCCTTGGTTGAGTTGAATTGTGTTTTTGGTATATTCCTGGTGAACGTCGAGGTCATCTTTGTATATATGTGATGCATTGGTCAATTACAAGCTGTTTTGCGATAGACGGGCCATTCAGGCCGACTCCTTGACTGGAATTATAGATCCCTTCAACGAGTTCTACTAACTTCTAGCCTGTTCTCACTTGCAATAAACGACCTTCTGATCGCAACACGAGGCCACTCGGAGATCGTGGGTAATTCGGAACCGAATCCAACTCCTATCATACCCTACAACTCGACCTGCAAATGGACCGTAGCACTTGGAATATGCCGGTCTTGGATATCAGCGCCCCGTAGCTCGAGAAAGTGCCATTAATCAACCCGCCAGGTTAAAACCAGCGGCCATTGTGCATGTGCCAAATACTATCAGTATCGGGTCACTTTCCACGTGGCGATCATGAGATCTGAGATTAAACTTCGGTGCACAAGTTTGTTTTTCCGCCAACTCGGACGTTAACGCGTTAACGTTGCCGGGGCGGGTAGTACTGGCTCTTCTTTGTGTATCCTGCGCATCGCGCACGGCTTCATGATACGTACCACCTGCAGTACGGTGGAACCTTTTCTTCCTTATTAGGTTAGTGTCTTCCCCATCTAAATCCCAAGCTGCAAAGGCATGGAATCTTGATCTTGTCCCACCTGGCGCGACCCTAGCCTAAATGTGTTTCACAGAATAGCTTATGTGCTGACTAAATTCAAGGTCGCATCGGTACCAGTATCTCCAGGTAATAATAACTCAGTTTCTCACTCCATTCGAGGACCTATTTAATGGGGGTATTTATGCTTGCAGTCTCAGATCATGACATCCGGCCCATGTTCTTATCTTTTTCTCGAATCCATGCTTCCTCCATCCGACGAGACGCCTACGCAGAAGGCAGAACGACTAAAACGAGAGCTTGACGCCCAGATTGTTAGTGACAGGATTGATGAAGAGATCAGGCGGGAGCGTGCATTGGCAAAACGGGTGAAGAATGTGATTAAGATTCTTCTCCTGGGACAGGCTGAAAGTGGTACGTGAGATCAACGTTCTATGTTGGTAGATATGTCAAAGCTAGATGCCTCATCTCAGGGAAGTCCACAACACTTAAAAGTGGGCCATCTCTAGATGCGACTGAATGGGCGCTAATATTTATATAGATCTCCGCATGAGGTTCGCGGAAGCGGCCTGGGAAAAAGAGCGGAATGGATGGCGGCGAGTCGTCCAGCTTAATGTTGTCCGGTCCATCACCACCATTTTGGATTCGATGGAGTCGGAAATGAACATTGACCCTGCCCAGGAACTGGAGGCTACGCAAATCGAATATATGGATGACGAAGAGTTCAAATTTGATGAGACACACTCATTGCTTCTGACTCGGCTCGCGCCATTGCGTGCAGTAGAAACGCTTTTGAAGCGACGGCTTGGACCTGCTTCGGAGTCCGAGCAACTCCAGTTACCAATGTCTGCGACTCCCTTTGATGAACCTACTGGCAGGAGCGTCGGTAGATTACGGTCGCAAGAGTTTGCTGTGCGCTCTTGGAAAGAGGTGCTCGACCCCGAAAGTCGAACGGATGACGCAGGAGATGACTTGGAGTCGGCGACAAGCGTGATTGCTAGATATAAGAACGACATGATAGCCCTTTGGAATGATAAGGCTGTGCGACTAGCGCTTAAGCGCTGGAGCCCAAACCTGTCCGACTCCGCTGAATTGTGAGCACTTCCAATTCATCATTATATTCTAAATAACCTATGTTCGCTCAGTTTTTTAGACGATCTAGAACGTATCGCTTCTCGCGACTACGTAGTAAGTGACGAAGATGTAGTGCGAGCAAGACTTCGTACAGTCGGTATCCAGGAATATCGGTTGAAGTTCAAACATGGCCCTTGGGACAAACCTGAAAGTACGCTTTTTCTTTCGCTTCTTTTTGTTTCTCAGGACGTTTCCTTCTACTGACATCCCGAAGAACTCAATGGGAAACACTCTGGATGGGAATGGCGGGTATTTGACGTTGGCGGCTGTCGTACCGCTGTGAGTTTTCTTTCCTTCCTTATTACACAGGGTATCAATGCATTACAATATAGCGTGCCGCATGGTTGTCGTTCTTCGAGGATGCGAATGCCATAATTTTCCGTGACTATCACTCTTCATTTGACGTTTGGTTGGCCATTGACCATGGACACCAGTTGCCCCTCTATCAGTGTTCAACCAGCGCCTCGAAGAAGACCCTGATGTGAACAGGCTCGAGGATTCCATTAACCTTTGGAAGTCGATCTGCTCCGCAAAACTTCTTAGGAAGACACAATTAATATTATTCCTTAACAAGTGTGACATTCTCAGGCGCAAAATCAATCGTGGGATCCAAGTCAGCAGGTACATCCCGAGCTATGGCAATAGACCAAATGAAACGACTTGCGTCATCAAATGTATGTTTTCCTGTCGTGGTCTCAACTACATTTGTTTATCCTGAATCTAGTCTTCCGAGAAAAATTCAAAGAGATTCAACGCCAGTACTCTCCAGAGCCTCGGTCTATCTATATGTTTGGGACTACCGTCATTGTACGTATCACAAGCGCCATTTGATCGCCTGAACGTCAGCTAACAAACCTGGTGGGTGGTGAACTAGAACACTCGTGCAACACACATAACACTAGAATCTGGTAAGGGTCTCCATTGGCCTTCTTGGGTCTGGTCTAATTGCATCATGTGCAGTACGAGATTTCGTTTTACGGGACAATATTATCAAGTCACAACTAGCTTGACGCCCATATAACCAATCGCAACATGACTGACATCTATTCCCACTAAGCCACAGTGTGCCACATCTACAATCTATGTACCCCGAGGAGTTCTAGAACGCAGGGATGATACATATCTGGCTGAGTCACACAGATTCGTTTCGCCTTTGTTTAAGAATCATGTGTCATTAATATAGAGTGTTCCCCTGACTCGGAACTTTTCACTGGAGTCCAGGCCAATCAGGTTCAATCCATCTACGGTGTGGCCTTGTTGCCCCATGGGGCTAAGCAACACTGACGAGGCGTGGGACACACATGATAAGTATTACCTCCCCGGTTTCTATCTGGTTCCCCTGCCTTGTGCTAGCGTAGGCCAGTGTTTGGGCCTACGTTTATATGGAAGAATGGATAGTAAGAAAGCCCTTGTTTAAAACATACAGAGAGAGATCGGTCAACCGATAGGTCACCGGTTCTTACTTATTACGGAACGTGGTAACCTGTGGCAACACAGATGAAATTTGAAATTGAGGAATCGAGAAGCAATTGTAGCGCTCATGGCTGTCAACAATAGTCCTCCTGACCTTAAAAGCGACTACCTGGCTGATCCACTTGTACAACGAACTCGATCGCATTGCGCCATTGCGTCTTCTTTAGACTGCCGACTTAGCCTCGCGGTGCTGCGCGACACATGAAAATCCGAGTCTTCTGACCCGGTTCATTCCTCTATTCTGGTCAGATTCCCTTATCGTACTTAGATCCTTTCCATTACCACCATCCCCGCCCGTTATGCTTGCTCAAGTCTTATCCCGTGTCAGGCTGCACTTCCGTCGCTCAAAGGCTCGACGCTCTCAGCCTCCTGACTTGCGTCGATTCAGTGATTTTGAAAACCCATTCCCTCAGGTTTCGCCTGGGGGCTATACAAAGTACTACGAGGAACATGGCATGCCGACACCTAAACCACTTCCTGCGCTTCCTGCTGCCAATGTGCTAAGGATTTCCACCCCAAAAACGAGAGTACCGAACTCATCCGCATACCTATCCTCATCTCCGTCGTCCCGATCCCCTTCGTCTTCCCGATCCCCTTCGTCTTCCCGATCCCCTTCATCTTCCCGATCCCCCTCATCTTCCTCTCATTCCTCTCCGCCCTCGACCTCAACCTCTTGCAAACGCACCAGAACACTAAGCACTATTCGGGAGGCCTCGGATAGGAGTAGTACCGGCTCTCCGAATATGCTAGTGCTAAGCCTGGCGAATACATCTTCACTGCGCAGACGTCGTGCACGCCTCCTTCGCACACCAAGCGTTGAGCGCCAATTCCCCTCCGCAGCCACTAAAACATCCCTGCTTGCAGGCAGCCCTGAAACTGAATCCTCCGAATTCTCTTCTAATGAATCTTCACAATCCCATTCATCACGAACTAATGACTCTATCAACACCCCGCCTACCACTACCGAAACCATTGAAGAGGGTTCGTTACTTTTCAAAATTGAAGCACCTTCGACACCCGAACTGTATGACAGGCCTAACAGCATGTCTTCATACGCGACTGCAAGGAGTAATTTTAGTTTTGATCAACAGATTTATGCCCTTTCCTCCGCGTAATTCGCCATTACCTTGTCCATGTGTATCATTATCCAATCTGAGCTGTAACTTGTACTTACCATACTCGCATCATCATTCTTAGAGTTTTCAGCGGCCTGTGATCTATCTCATATGTACCATTATATTTGGTTCTGATGCTGAAACCAATCTCGGACTATGCATGAGGCTGCTATCCAACGGGTATTCGAGGGAACTATTTCCCAAAGTAAAAATCCAATCATTTCTTCTCCAATTTGTTAGGGATGGCTGTAATCGTGGGACTCTCCAGGATGTTCTTCAACAGAGGAGCGGTCCCCTTCCGCGACACATCCGCGTTCCGTTGGTCATACACTCGTACCCTCATACCTTGAGGCAGCTTCCCGCCCTTCTCAAGGCTGATCTTCTTGTGCTTCTTCACCTTGATCTCTGCGTTATCCTCCAGTCCTTTCCACAAGCGAGCCGCCAAATCATCGCAGTTCAATCTCTTGTGCACCTCGCCATTGCCTCCAGATTCGCCATTCGCCTTTCCCTCTATATCTTCCCGTACGAACCACGCCATCTCGCGTCTGTGTTTCCCCCTGCCGCTTTTGCCTGGTGTACTCCCATCCCTGAAGCTTGTCAGTGCTCCGAAGACAGTTAGACCGCGGTCCTTCATCCATGCCGCGGCTGCTTCCTCAAGCTTCCCATCCAGGCCCCACTTTTCGAGCGCAACTGGAACAGTGGACAGCCCACCTTTGATCGAAGGTTTATTGGGAGCCCAAGAGAGGATATACTCAGACTCCTTATAATCCCTTCGAAGTAGATCCCACCCCGAAAGATGGGCCAGATCAGACTTCTTTGTGGATAGCTGACTCGCAAGGTCTTTGATCGCAGGAGCTTCGTAGACAGCGTCAGTTTTAGATTTGGGGTCGTCAAGTAGGGCAGTAAGGAGCTTCGGGGGTAGAGAGGGAGCGAAGGTAGATTTGGATGCGAGGAACCCTGCTGCGTCGTAATCAACCTGAAGAGCCTTACCACCAGGTTTCAGGCCGTCCGTGTCAATGAGGATGGCACAGAGAAGAAGTGTGGCGATTTCTGCGGGAACTTCCGAGGGACAGAGGGATGCAATGTGGGATGAGCAACTTCCCGCGGGGGAGATGGTGCGTGGGTTGGCTGTGTCCTTGTACAAGCCTTGGTCATCGTGATGGTCGATGACGGCGACGACTTGAGACGTTGGGTTGTCTGCAGTGAAAGACGTGCCGAGATGGTTGTGGTCTACAAGAGCGAATCGTTGGGAGGGGAAAGGTTTAATAGCTTCGAGGTCAGATAGCGAGAGTAATTGCTCTGGAGGGTTGTCAACCCCTGCCAGCGTTAGCGCGTAAAGATTTTCTTCACGCAGCCCAAAGTCGTCTCGCTGGATCTGAATGAGAGGCATCGTTGGCTTCTTGTGCACCTCTGACTGGATCCATGCGAATGCAATAGAGCTTGCAATAGAGTCGAGATCTGAGAGTGTCGTGTTTACCCCGTGCACTTCAGACTTGGGTTGAAACGCATACCTCCTGCTTCATTACCCATAACGACCGTCCACTCACCCCCTCGTTCTGGAGTAGCACGGATATCATCGAGGTACTTTTGTTTGGATTCTGAAAGAAATCGAGCCAAGGTGTCGGCTTTTGGGGCACTGTGGGGCTGATATGGTTTCGAGATCTTAAGAGCAAGAGAGAGTCGACGCAGGGGGGTAGACCGCATTACGAAAGCTCCTCCGACGTTCGTATGTTAACGTTTCCAAGAGTGAGCGTCGCAGTTGTATAGTGAAGGACCTTTGGATCATAGTACTTAGTAGAGAACGCATTTTATATAGTTCGGCTCCATATCATAGATACACGTGTTAGGCAACGTAGACTACAATGAACTTATCTGATCTTCCAAATCTAGGCATGCTCACCCTCACGTCGAGTGTTCACAGCATACAGTAGTACAATGCCCGTGCCAGGGACGGATACAGAAGAAAGCTGCTTTGTAAATTTTCGAAGGCTTCATTGAGTGGACAGCCGCCATTCCCCACCGTGAAGTCAGAATAAGCATGCGCATTTCCACTGCGGGTAACGATAACATTGCACCGGGTCACCAGAAGTTCATCGGAAAATTCCACATGGCCCAATAGATTAGCGGGAGGCCATCCAATCGGACATCTGCTTAGCCCCCGTATTTTTGTTTCCTCTATAAGATGCAAGAACCTTTTCAGTCGCAAGCTCGTCAATGAGTTTAATGGTGTTTGGAACTCGAGTCTGAGAGGCAGAGGGTGAACTTGGGGACGAAACGAGTCGGCGTGAACACTGAATCAATAGAGCGAATTTAGTGATGAAGGTAATCCAGGTGGCATTACACACCAGCTTTACACCCAGCCACGCTCTTATGTTGATGGCCGTAGGTGATTCATCCTTCGGAAGATCACGCTCGCCCATGTCAACAGCCACAAGGAACATTTTCAGGGCAAGGGGAAGGTCACCAGCAGTATACGCTGTTTCGGCGAATTGGAGGACAGTGAACGGATTTTGGGGAGCGAGCAAGAGGGCATGAGACAATGCTTGGAGCGCTGACGTGTATCTGGCAGGCAGGAAATGGTATTTAGAGGTAAAAGGAAGAGTGTATGAAGGAGCTCACTGAGTACATGACGAGTAAATGTCTGCGAGCTCAAGCCAACCTTCGACGTCAGTGTAAAAGGTATCCAGGAATTCGGATAATTCTTCGACCGCCTTTTCGTACTTTCCCATTCGTCTGATGACCGATATACGTCGTTTCCATATCGCCTGAAATGTTCGCAATGTTAGGCAGGAAAGGGCACAGAATAAGATTCGCTGACGGCATTAGCAGAGTCTGCTTGTAACAGCTCATGGTAATATTGGAGGGCCACGTTCGGGGACTCGGTGGCTTCCATGCGTATGCCAGTGAGCACGTCCACCCGAGGAGAGTTGGGAAA
>QFEU01002940.1:0-64036 GCA_003316345.1 Tricholoma terreum
GATCTCTACACTGCAACAGACCGGTTACCCGTCAAAGACGGTGTCCTGGATCGTCGTCTGGTGTGTCTGCAATTGTATATTCTAGATTCTCTCTCTCATGGTTACGTCTGGTTCTCAGGGAACGACAGATAAGAGTGCATTCTGTGAGACATGTGGACAGTCTTCTGTGAACTGTGTTGGCCATTATGCGTACATCAAACTTGTGGTACCAGTATTCCACATCGGATACTTTAAACACACAATCGGTATCCTACAGGCTATCTGCAAGGTGGGCGTGCCTGCTTCAATACTTCCAGATTCAAAACTACTTGCCAACTCATCATCAATAGACTTGTGCACGCGTTCTACTGGAGGAACCTGACCGCCGCATATTCATCAAACGCTTCCGCCGTCCAAATCTCGAAAACATGCAACGACAGTCCCTTTCTAAAGCTGTGAACACTATGGCACGTAAAGTCGTCTACTGTCCTTATTGCTCCGCTACCAATGGGGCCGTCAAAAAAGCCGGCGCACTCAAAATAATTCACGACAAGTTTCGCGCGAAGAAGACCGCCGATGAGATGGAGAAATGGAAAAAGTCATTCGCGTCCGCTGTTGAGGCCCAGAAGGAGCTTGCGATCTATATCAACAAGGCAGTCCATGAGGATCTGAACCCATTGAAAGTACTGGACCTCTTTCGGCGGATATCTGACGAGGTATGTAGTTTATCACATAGGCGGGGCGTACATTTCATGCTAGGAGGCCAGGATTGTGAATTGCTTGGATTACATCCTTCCTGGGGTCGACCAGAGGAGTTTGTGTGGCAATATATCTCGGTCCCTCCGGTCTGCATCCGCCCCTCCGTAGCGCAGGATGGGGCATCAAACGAGGATGACCTTACTGTTAAACTGACAGAAATCGTATTTACAAACGCTCTCATCAAGCAAGGCCTGGCAAAGGGGGCTCCCACTCCCCAATTCATGGCACGTTATCCTAAATCTCGTCGTTTCAAATCGCCTGACCCTTGTGCAGGAACAATGGGAATTTCTCCAACTATCTGTCGCGATGTACGTCAACTCCGAACTTCCAGGTGTTCCCTCTCAGCCTGGCCAAAAACCTATACGAGGCTTTGTTCAGCGTCTGAAAGGCAAACAGGGCCGATTTCGTGGAAACCTGTCGGGGAAACGTGTGGATTTTTCGGGACGTACTGTCATATCACCGGACCCTAACTTACGAATCGATGAAGTCGCTGTTCCCGAACGAGTAGCCAAGATCCTGACGTATCCTGAACGTGTAACCCGACACAACATCGAAATACTGAAACAGGCTGTGCGCAACGGGACCGAGATTCACCCTGGAGCCAACTTTGTCGCACGGGGCGATAATAAGAAATTCTTGAAATTTGGGAATCGTAATGCGATTGCCGATGGACTGAGTATTGGTGATATTGTCGAGAGGCATATCGTAGATGGCGACATTGTCTTGTTCAATCGTCAACCTAGCCTGCATAAGGTAGATAGCTGGCGCATCACTTGTCAATCAACTAATAGGTCTCTTTCAAGCTATCGATCATGTGTCATAGGGTAAGACCCCCCAGTACCAGTTTCGCCTCTGAATACTGACACTTCTTCAGGCCAAAATTCGTCCATGGCGGTCTTTCAGGTTAAATGAATGTGTCTGTGGGCCATACAACGCTGATTTCGATGGTGATGAGATGAACCTGCGTGAGTCGTCTAGCTGTACTGGAGATCTGGGAGCTCAAAATCTCTGTAGATGTACCGCAAACAGAAGAAGCGCGGACCGAAGCCCTTGAGCTCATGAGTGTAAAGCACAACCTGGTTACTCCGCGAAACGGCGAACCTGTCATCGCTGCCATCCAGGACTTCATTACTGCCTCCTTCCTCCTGTCTCGGAAAGATCAGTTCCTAGATCGTCGTCAATTCACTCAAATATGCTGCTACTTTGCCGATGCCAACCTGCAGATCGATATCCCACCACCTACCATATGGAAACCTACACGCCTTTGGACAGGCAAGCAGGTGTTTAACGTACTAATGCGGCCTCATAAAAATTCAAAGATATTTGTCAATGTTGAAGCCAAGTGCCACAAGTGGGAAGAGGCAAAGGCAGAGAACTACCGCATGACCCCGGCACCAGACTTGTCACCGAATGACGGCTGGCTCGTTGTGGTGAATAGTGAGATCATGTGTGGGGTGATGGACAAAGCAACAGTGGGAAGTGGAAAGAAGAAATCAATATTTGGGGTCATTATGCGCGACTATGGCCCCCATGAAGCTGCTGCTGCAATGAACCGCCTCGCCAAGCTCTGCGCCCGGTGGCTTGGTGAGTCACTCTTTCAGTACTACTCTGCATGAAATACTGAGAAGTATCTCTAGCTAACTATGGGTTTTCACTCGGAATCAACGATGTCATTCCTGGTCCGGAATTGAATCGTCAGAAGGACGTCCTTGTGGAAAAGGCATATTCGGATTGTCAGGATCTGATTGCCCTAGCTAAAAAAGGCAAGCTTGAGAACAAGGCCGGCTGCAATCAAGAGCAAACACTTGAAGCACTAATTTCCTCAGTACTGTCGAAGGTTCGTGAGCAGGTGGGACAGATTTGCATGAAAGAGCTCAGCCGTCAAAACGCACCGCTCATCATGGCTACCTGTGGTTCCAAAGGTCTTCGGATTTAATTTTTACTTTTTTAGCGCTAATATTATCTCAAGGGTCGGTAATCAATGTCTCGCAGATGGTGGCTTGTGTGGGACAGCAGATCATCGCTGGTCATCGAGTGCCAGATGGTTTTCAAGATCGCTCATTGCCACACTTCCCTAAGAAGTCTAAAGAGCCGCCGTCGAAGGGTTTCGTGAGAAATAGCTTCTACTCTGGACTGCGTGCAACAGAGTTTCTATTCCATGCAATTTCGGGCCGTGAGGGCCTGGTCGATACTGCCGTCAAGACTGCAGAGACAGGATACATGCAACGGCGATTGATGAAGGCTCTGGAAGATCTTACAACCCAGTATGACTTATCGGTTCGCAACTCCACCGGTGGCGTCGTTCAATTTCGATACGGAGATGACGGCCTTGATCCCGCCTGCCTCGAGGGTGACTCGCAGCCCATTGACTTCGATCGAGCTTGGAAGCATGCTTCTGTTCGTATTTCGGACCGTCTCAGTAGAGAAGATGTTGATATTTTCACAGGCTATTGGAACACGCTCTGCTCGAGGGCTCCTGCCCTTCGAAATACTGGAAATTGTTGATTGTGAACTCGCAAGCGAGGGGTTCACCAGCGAATGTACAGCAGCATATCTAGCTACGATACGAGAATTCATCATGGAACATGTTGTTCACAAACTTGCGGCAGCTCGCGGCAGTCGGGGCATGTTCGAAGCTACAGAGAGGGAAGATGAGTGGGACGCCGACACCGACTTATCCATGGGAGCTTCTGGCAAGTCACTCTCACCAAACAACATCCATTCCTGTACACTGACAGGGTAACGGACATAGCTGCGGACAAAGCTATTGTGGATAACAAATCCAAAGTGACGGAAAGTCAACTCAAGACGTTCTTGCAACTATGTTGGGTGAAATATGTCAAAGCTCGCATTGAGCCAGGTTAGCTGGTCACCAGTCGATCAATCTTTTGTTCTTTGACGCTTTTCTGTAGGTTCCACTGTGGGTGCTGTGGGTGCTCAGTCGATCGGTGAGCCAGGAACGCAGATGACACTCAAGACTTTCCATTTTGCTGGAGTTGCTTCTATGAATGTCACACTCGGAGTGCCACGTATCAAGGAAATCATCAACGCCGCAAAATTCATCAGCACGCCTATCATCAGCTGCAAGCTTGTCACGAGTGATAGCGAGGCTTCGGCTCGTATTGTCAAGGGTCGTCTGGAGAAAACACTTCTGGGTGATGTGAGGCTTCCTATCTATACTTTTTGGAAGCAACTGACAGATGTGTTTGTAGATTGCCAGCGTACTAGAGGAAGCTTGGGCCCCCGAATACGCCTACATTGGCGTTATCATAGATGTCGATGCTATTGAGAAACTTCAGGTGAGTTCGGTCGCCTTCTGCCTCTTGTTCGATTTTCAAGCATTGATCATCAGCTGGAACTTACCCTAGACGATGTCAAATGGGCAATCGTCGCAGCCAAGAAACTCAAGATCAAACAGGAGGTCCGTGCAAACCATTGATGATACATGATTTCGTAACGAAGTGCTTTGACCAGTCCATTGCTGTCCTTCCTCGCAAAAACAGGCTGAGAATCTACGTAGATACTCAAGATAAGTTCTACCGGCTGCGAGAACTCAAGCGAGGACTTTGCGATGTTGTCGTGAAGGTTTAGTACCCCGAACTGCGTGGTGGTATGCATCTCAATGTTCTTGCAGGGTGTACCTACAATTCAGCGCGCTGTCATCAATATCAAGGAAAAAGATGACCACAGAGGTAAGAAAGGCGACAAGGAGCTATTGGTGGAAGGCTACGGTTTGCAGAAATGTATGATTGCTGAAGGTCAGTGAATGCACCCCAACATATGCATGTCTGATATGGTCATTTCAGGTGTAATTGGAGAACACACTTCCTCCAACCATGTCATCGAGGTTGCTCAAGTGCTCGGCATCGAAGCCGCCCGGCGAACAATTATAAACGAAATCCAGTACACCATGAAGTCTCACGACATGATCATTGACCCGCGGCATGTCATGTTACTGGGAGACGTCATGTCCTACAAGGTCATCATCTTGCTTCGTATTACACGATGCTTGCTGACATATCTATAGGGAGAAGTGCTTGGTATCACTCGGTTCGGTGTCGCCAAGATGAAGGACAGCGTCCTGATGCTGGCCTCGTTTGAAAAAACGACCGACCATCTGTTCGACGCTTCAGCCTTCGGAAAAAACGACAGCATTGCCGGTGTGTCAGAAAGTATAATTATGGGGAACCCCGCGGCCAATTGCGGAACTTCGATGTACGCCATTTTTGTTCTTGCGGGGATTGTTTCAATCGTGCTCACACGACTACCAAAGGCCATCATTGTACTCTACACCTCCGACCCTCAGCAAGCCGCGGAAACTTGTATTCGAGGCTGCCGTATAGCCGCACTCCTGCTCATGATACCAAATATCAAATGAAAGACAACTATGCTCGTCCATATCACTTCAACCAATCGAAGTAGATTGGACTACCTCGTAGTGATTTTTCGACCTTTCAATCGTGAAATGGCTTCATGGGAAAGCTTGAAATCACACCACAAGGCATATGCTGAACCGAGGAGTCTATTGTCTCCGGCTGTGTCGCTGGATTATTTTTCCCTTCGCATTAGATGATATCATTATTGCGTAAGTGACAGCGTTTGGGCAAGAACGCATGCCGACAAATCCCCTTTGCCTCGGAGAGTGATTTACAGTTGAACGCGTTTCTGAATGACTACTTACACTCGAATCTACGTTATACGCCAATATTGATTTAATTTACACCATCAGGTATGAAGTATTAAGTGCGTTGAGGAGTACCACGTACGCCGATCGACCGGTCATCGCTGCGATCAGAATTTCATTTGCCACTGTGGAAGGCGTTAAAGCGGGAACAGCCTGCTCTTACTGTTCTGTAAAAAATCCGATATTACACGGTTAAGATCTACATCGTCCACCTTCAGGCTATCTTATTTTCCTTCCTGTTGAAGAACTATAGTAAGTACTCAAGTAGATAGTAATGTGGCCTTATTTGTAATCTGCAAGGCACCGAGGAAGAACCTTTCACAACCTCTCTCTCTCATGTTCGTCCTCCGAGGTGACTTCCTATCAGATAATTAAATCCGACAGGACAGAATCCAGGGTTTCTTGAAATCCAACCCGGACTTATGGTGTCTGAACCCGGGATTGGTCCATCTTGCAGAATGTAGAGAGCCCGAGGTCTACAACATCTAAAGATCCCAACCCTGAGAGCATGCCACTTCGCGCTGATAGCACAAGTCCCCGAGGACACTCTCCCGGAAATTAAAGTATTGCCCTGGTCTACAAAGGCAGGTACCACTGGCAGATCTTGAGCTCGTAGTCATTCCCCATCTCGATTGCGCTACCCCTTAATGCCTCGGTAGATTGAAGGGGACATGATCGAGAGATCGGGTCAGAGATCAAGAGAATGACGAAATCAAGTATGCAGCTGCCGACTTCGGAATACGTGCGGTGATCATCAACGTTCGACGTTCAACTGCATACCACGTTCGGGGTATAGCAATTTTCACGTCGTCCTCGGGAAAGGTGCAAACAAGTCGTGGCACTGTACCTGCATCTGGAAGTTCTCTTCCATGCGCATAACACTGGAAGGTGAGTTTCAACGTACATGGTTTCTGGGGTGTAAATTCACCAGTTCAAGCTGAATGGTGAACAGGAACTTTATAGTCGCTGGCCATGACCCGAGGGTTCAGCCATAGGCACGGGCATTTCAGGAGGCCAGCCATTTCCGTGGCCAAACAGTATAGCGGTGCGAGGCTTTCCGACGCGGGGAAGACTGAATATGACTAGCCAATCTCGATGAGATGCGATGTATGTCTCTTGCTATGTTGCTTTACCAGCCTTATCGGGAGCAATGTCGCGAAAATGGGGACCCTCTGCTATATCGGAGCGCTTCAACTGCAGGCAAAAGCGCGGAGCTCCCATAGCTTTCCCGAGGATCGTTGAGCAAACTGCATAACATAGGGTGGCAGCAGCGTGTGTACACTACTGGTATGAACATGGTCTATGGCCAGTTACTTCTAGGTCCGCGAATGGTGACGGCCACGGCCTACTGTCATTAATCATTGACTATCTCGGGTGATCATTTGGCTGGTCAGGTCAACCCTTCAATTGGGCTACAAATGCGAAAGGGAAGCACGACGCTTACGCTGGCACCACGCCGCAGTTCATGGTCCCTTGTGTATACTTACTTATGTGCAGAATGTCTTTTTTCCGTGATTCGCCCGACAGAATCCCACATAAACTCCACGAACAGATACAAGCAGGAGCGATGGCTGTTGCAATGAGCAGAATACTTATCCGCGGGTCACAGTGGATGCCTGAAGATGCTTTCCGACGCGGGAAGATTGAATACGGCTGGCCAATCTCGATGAGATGCGATGTATGTCTCTTGCTGTGTTGCTTTATCGGGAGCAATTTCCCGAAAATGGGGACACTCTGCTATATCGGAGCGCTTCAACTGCAGGCGAAAGCGCGGAGCTCCCATAGCTTTCCCGAGGATCGTTGAGCGAACTGTATCACATAGGGTGGCGGCAGCGTGTGTGCACTACTGGGTCTATGGCCAGTTATCTCTTGGTCCGCGAATGGTGACGGCCACGGCCTACTACGGTCATTAATCATTGACTAATCTCGGATGATTATTTGGCTGTCAGGTCGACCCTTCAATTGGGCTACAAATGCGAAAGGGAAGCACGACGCTTACGCTGGTATCATGTCGCAGTCCATGGTCCTTTGTGTGTACTTATGTGCAAAATGTCTTTTTTCCGTGATTCGCCCGACGGAATCTCACATAAACTCATCACATAAAAGGTCTTCAGCAGGAGCGATGTGTTGCAATGAGCGGAATACTTATCCGCGGCTCACAGCAGATGCCTGAAGATTCAAATATCCAAATCACAAGCAAACCCAGCAAGTCAATGAAATTATAAACGCGGCACTGCGTACAATACGAAAGGCCACACCGATATCCAGGGAACTGAGCTACTAGCAAGACGAGCATATGGTATGTATGTAATCAGGAGTGAAGTTAGAGTGAAGCATGCCGTGCGTAAAGGGTAAGAGGTAGAGGTCATGACACTGGGGGTAAGAAAAAAAAACTGGGAAGAATGAAGATGTTGGGACGAGGATGAAAATGATTATGTCACAGAATTGGAGCACGGGAAAGCCGACAACTATGTAGGAGAAAGGAGGCCTGAAGTAGACGTAAAGGGGAGTGGACCACAGAAGGGGTGCACACACGAAAGCAGAGAATAAAAGCAGGAACAAAGAGAGAAGGAAAACATTGTCTTTCCATCACTTCAAGGACCTCCTAGCTCAAGCACCTTCTCCACCTGCACTGGGATTGGGCCTAGTTCCTTCACCAGCGTCACTCCCTCGGTGCTGGCCTCTTGTCAACCCAGCTGCTGCAAATCCTCTGGATGCATGCGCTCCACCTCCACCGCGGCCTCTGCCTCTCGGACCGCCGCGGTGATGAGGCTCTCCACGCGACTCGCGATCAGTGGCTTGTTTTACTTCAGGAACTGTGTCCTTGAGTTTCTGCAGATAGAGATTTGACCATGCTGAGTATGATATAGAATAGAAAACCTACTTCAGCATGTTTTTCCAACCCCGCTCTCATAGCCTCTTCATCTCCAAACTCAACATATGCCAGTCTTGGCCGCCCAGGGTGCGCGATAGGCCAATTGATCCGCGTGATCTATACCCAAAACCATGTTCAGTTCCTTCTAATTCCAATGCAAAGGGAGACATGACATACCCCGCTCTTGGCATCTCCAAAGAAATCCCTCAGCTCGGGTTCAGTGACCGGCATCTGCATTCTCATAAAGATTGTCCACGGGTTTCTTGGGGGCCTCCCTGTCTTCGGGGTGCGTATGCCAGTACTCCCTCCGCCATCTGTCGTCACAGGCGACTTCACTTCCTCTGCCCGCTGCGCATTGGGGCTCTCCTGCATACTCGCCGATTCTGGTAACACAGGCGTTGATGCGCTTCTCGGCGTATCGCCCTTCTCGCGCTCTACCTTTTCTGCTCTTTCCTTATCCTTCCGCTCCTTCTTCTCCTTCTTCTTGGCCTTTTCCCGCTCAGCTTTCTCGGCATTATTTGCTCCGGGAGAAGCGCCGTTCATTTTTGGACCGGGGCTCTCCTTTCCTGGGGGAGGAGTGGATGTGTATGACTGTGTGGCGCTGTTACTGTTAGAGAGATGCGATGGGACGGTGCGGTCGGGAGCGGGAGTTGACGCTTTGGTGAGGGGTTGTTGGTTTGGGGTCCCGAGCGCATTTTGTTGGGGAGGGAGAGCTAGAACGGTGGAATTAGGGGTAGGTGCAACAGTTGCCGTACGACGATATGCGTAGTTGAATCCTGTAGTTAGGTCAATCAGATATTTCTTGTGAGATAGAGAGATGAATGTGGGTGCATACCCTGACTCTTGAGCTCAGCACTGATTCTGCCCTCTTTGACATCCAACACCAACGACCCATACGCGGCGTCACACAGATTCCAGTTCCAGCAGTTCTTCCAGGCGGGCTCCTCCCCAGTTGCAGCTGCACCAGGACCAGTGGACGGCTGGGCGGGAGGGAGTCTTTCCACGACACTCAACGCCTTGTCCAACAAGACCCTCTGTTGCTCATCAATCACTGCATCCACTTGATTCTTCACGATATCCCAGGTCTTATCGAATGCTTCCTTTCCGAGAGCCAACTTGTGGCGAAACCCTTCAAAGTCGCCCTGGACGCTGAACTCGTTGTATGAGGTGGCGTACCGGAAATGCAGCCCCGCACTGATAGTCAGATCTGCCTTGAGCACTAGGCCGAGTTGCGCAATAATACCCTCACGGCCGGGACTCGTGTGGGTGACGAGGAGGCGCGTCTCAGTTGGATCATGGACGCGTTGTGCGGTGTCGACGAGCTCGCCGATTTGCAACGCAGTGGTCCACATGGTTCCCTGGCCGCCGGCAATTGTTGCATTCCCTTCGCCATTATCGAACATTTTGTGTGGGACAAGTGCACCGCCGAGACCGAGGAGGCGAAGTTTGACGCCACCGACGTCAAGGCATCGGGTGGTGGCCTCGTCGAGGACATGGAGATTATCAATGGAGTAGGTGGCCGCACGGAATTTTTCGATGACAAGGACGTCTTCGCAAGCTCCCCAGACAGTATAGACGGGAACCTGGAGCTTGATTTGCCCCGAAAGCAGGAGGGGGAATTCGGAAAGGAGGGCAACGTTGACAGTAGAGCGGATGTCGTTTGGGGTATTGTCTGGGGATAGGAGGTGTGTACGCTGGGCTGAAGGGATGAGAGGCGAGTACATGGTAAGGTGGCGGAGTGTTCGGTCATTGATTCTGTCGAGACTGTTTGACTCTGAGAGGATATGAGGGCGATCAGAGAGGCAGGAAGGGAAGAAGACTTGCCAAAGAAACCAAAGTCTCCAGTGTGGATTATTGCCTTTGCATTAGCATCCCTTGCAAGATCATTGAGAGCAGATAGACGACCACGTATATCGGCAATACAAAGGATCCTGCCCTGTGAAGTGTCTAGTACTTTTGTCTGAGTATTGACGCGGGGGAGAGGGGAGTGTGGTGGGCGTGTTGAGGTGGAAGCTGGTCTTGAAGAGGGCTGCATGTCGGAGGCAACGATGAGCAACGAGGCTGGCAGACGAACCAGAAAAAAAAATAAACCAACTTTGGCACAGGCTCGGCATCTGCCGCGCGCGTCCTTGTTCGATGGATGTCACCTCGTCCACCCAGCTGCTGTCAAACAGGATCCTCTTGCCCCCAGAATCAGCCATATCGTACTCAGTCTTTGCCCCGTCCACCCCAGACCCCCACACAACCATCGAATCCGCTAGACGACTCATTCTATCCCGCAATTCATCCGCACTCCTCCTCGATTCCCTCCTCACCGCCGTTCACATCGGCACCACCTCATTCCTCCATGTCTTTCGCGTCTCAGCACAGTCCCAGCTCAACGCCGCCATGTCCACACTCACTCACCTCCAGCTGGACGGCCTCACTGGTGCGTGCCTTGCCCACTTAGGGTAACCCTAACCCTAATCATATCTCAGCCATTGAAACATCATCATTTGGGCCACAGGACCTGTATCCTTGTTCTCCAAGCTGTTCTGCACTTTGCAAACCCTGCACAACCTGCCTCGACCATCCAATACCCTCCTTGTCCCCCGCTTCTCTTTTACCTCGGAAACCCCTCAGGAGTATATATATCAACTTTATCGACGCTGTCCGCATTCGTCTACTCGATGATATCGTGTCAGCTTCTGCGACAAATACCACGGGCCGGCCAGTCAAACGCCTTAAAGGCGGAATTCTCCTCGGCACACCCTCTTCGAAGAATGAATGGAGCGCGACTTGGGATGATCGTGCGATGGCAAGGTAGTTGTTCTTTATCTCCTGCCCTAAACCCTCCTTTCTAATAATGATAATTAGACCACTACTCTACTGTCAACTACAAATACATCTGATCCATCAACGTAGTTCCCCCTCGTACTTGATAATTCACCCGCTTCTTCTCCCCACCTCCTTTCTGCCGCTGAGGCACTCTCTGCCTCTCCCATCTGGGACCCCAATAACTCTCCTCCCACACGGCATACCTGCTTTTTTTCTCGCCAAATACACAGGCCCCACATCAGCGCTCACCAAACAGTTTCATGAATCCCTCCAAGGACTCGGAGTCCGCGGGTGGGAGTCATCTTCACAGACTTCCTCCAGAAGCTCTCATGAAAGCCCTACCTTCATATTAGCTTGGATAAGCGTCGAGAACAAGCAAGGCGAGGATAAAGGTATAATCATCATTTACCCCGCCGCCCTCTGCCTTGCTTTCATCCCATCCTCCCGCCATTCATCCCATCGCCAGCCACTCAATTACATTCCCGAGCTTCCTGTCCCCCTTCAACCTTCCCCACAAGTGCCTTCTGCGCTTCCTACATCGACGACATCCTATCCTCTTTCATGCTCCCCCATATCAGCTCAAGCTTCAGAGTCACCTTTACCTCTACTCTCCCTTTCAGCTCTGCACCGTCCGGCATTTCCCTCGTCGTCGTTCGAATCCCTTCGGGCTTTCCGCTCTCTCACCCTCTCGCGCTCCAAGGACCTCCAACTTGTCGCGATTGAGGTTGGGGGGTATGTCGACGCGGTAGCACGAGAACGGGAACGAGAGCGAGAGCGCCTCAAAAGGGAGCGAGAACGAGAGACGTCGGGTTCGCGAACAGCAGGTGCAACTCCGACCTCGACATCTGCTCCTGGACCTGCTCCTGCTGTTTCTGATACACCTACACCTGGTGCACTACCGTACACCCATCCACCAGGACCCAGCCAATCACAACCGCAAGTTCACCAGCAGGTCCAACCGCCACACCTGCAGCTGCAAGTAACCTTGAATCAGTCACAAGGGCCGACCCAGAATTCTTACCCATCTCCCCCGCAAACAAATTCGGCTATTATCCCCGCACCGGCGGCACAGACTTCTCCAGTCGCAGAAGTCAATCTTCTCCCCCCGACAACTACAAGCTCTGAACCCACGACAGACCTACCTTCTGCCTCCGCTCCAACCACCAAAGTCAAGGTCGATACGGGTGCTTCAACATCAGCAACGTCGACGTCCACAGGCACATACGACTCTCTAAATAATAGCCTAGAATCTACCTGGGCAGCCCAGCCGCAGCCCTACCTTGGCCTTGGGATGGACATCGACATCGACTTTAACCTTGAGATGAGCATGGGCTTTGGTATGGGCGACGGAGGCGACATGGGGATGGAGTACGAAGATGAATTCACGGAAGATGACTTCAGCTTCTTCGACCGGCCGTCAGCGGGGGCACCAGTACGTACGGGATCTTCTGGATCATCGTCCGCGATAACGGCAGGGATAACAGGGATGAGTGGTTCAGTAGGAGGGACGGCTACGAGAGCTGGGCTTGGAGTTGGCTTGGGAATTGGACTGGCCATGACTCCACTTCCTTTCTCCCAGGATGATCACCTCGGAGGACCGATTATGAATTCAGGCTCAGGACTGGGTCCTACATCTGTCCCCCTGCCTCCAACCCCACATTCCACATCCAATTCCATCACCCATTTTGGTGCTTCCCCGTTCGATCCCAGTGCCGTCACACCATACCACTTCCCTGCCGCTCCAGATCTTTTTCCTCTCTCTCCGGGCCCAATCGCCACCCCGTTTTCGCATTCTGTGCTGCCCACACCCGCTGTGCACCTCGAACCTGACACGCCAAGCAGCAGTGCCAGGATATTCGATCCAATTCCGTTTGCAGCGTACCACCGTGCACTGGACGGAAAGTATGCTGTGGGGAAGTTTGCTTTTCCGTCCTCGCTGCCGAGTCCGCCCGACGAAGAAGTGGCAGACGACCTCGCAATGCAAAGAATGGGTTTACCAAAGTCGGGGACGTTCGTGCTAGGGATAGTGAATGAGAAGGGGCCGGGTAGCACGGTCAATGGATGGAAGTCCAAATATGAAGCTGCCACCAATCCTCGCATCGGGGTTGTTAGGAAGCTGATCGGGGTGAAGAGAAAGATCTGTGTGCAGGGCGGGCGGGACACCGCCAGTGGTATCAGTGGAACGAAGAAGCTTATGTCCCCTGCATGGATACGGGAACACGAAGACTGGGAGGGATCATCGAGCCCGCCCAAGGCGGACGTTGATTCTAGATCCGAAGCCGATTCTGAATCTGAAGAGGATGAAGACGACTATGCCGAGTCGCCCATTGTCTCCCGCCCTTCGACGCCGCTGCCTGCTTACCTTCCACTAGGTCCCACTCTCCTTTCCACGCACTTCGAGCACTCTCAGCTTCTTCCGCTCAGTACACCTCTGCGCCCACCAGGTGCAGCTGTCGCCCCCACGAATATCACCATATCTGCCCCAGCTGCGTCAGTGCCTACCCCCGTGTCTCCTGCTGCTACCATGGGTGCGGCATCCGAGAAATCCAAATCTCTGGAGGCGGCCGCGTTCACTCTCGCCACGGAGGTGGTAGAGAACCCTCTGTGGGCTGATGCGTGGTGCGCGAGTTCTTTTGGGGGAAGGCAGCCATCTGGTGTGTGGCCTGCAGATGTACGAAATATCTCACAGCTGTTGGAAGCGGTGCCTGGGTTAGAGGGCCCCCTTGATATTGGAACACTTTTTGGACTGGAAGTGCACAGTCGCGAGTTGGGTGGCAGCAAAGCCATCCAGCAATCGATTCAGCCGTTGGAGACTCCTATGATATCGGTTGGGAAAGGGGACGCTGTCATACAGATTCTTCCGACTGCTCTACGATTCTGGGAGAAGCTTGGTCTTGGGCCAAGGGGCGGGCAGAAGAACGCAACTTTGTTCGTACTATTTGAGGACGATGGTGTGCAGCGGCAACAGCAGATTGAGAATTGGCTTTCTTCGGTTGCGGCAATATACGAGGTTCGTTCAATGATCTTAGCGATTGGCGTATTCACCTCATGGGGTCTAGGGAAAACATTTTGGTGCTCTCGTTCGTGGAAGCTGTAGTGCTTGTCCGAAAGATGGGCTTGTTCCACTTCGCTTCGACTCTTCGTTTCGCAAGTCTCTCAGTCAGTATCCATGTCATCCAAGCCAATTTCTCTACTAAACCTATGGATCTCACAGCCGCATTAATCTCAAGTTTCCCCGCCTCTGAATCAAGCTTGGTCTTCTTCATCGTAACTCCTATCCTCACAATGACCCTTGCTTCTCCCGTCCTCAGACAAGTCTTCTCAGCCGTCAAAAAAACACTCAAGACCTATTCTGAAGTGCGCATACTATTCCAATTTATACCCGAACAGCACATCCTTGGTTATATGGGTAACCCCTCCGCCAATTTCTCCGATCTCGAAGCCCTTTGCACATCCCTGTACGATCGCATTCAACTTCCTGCTGACCGCTATATGTCTCGACCATTCTTTGAGCACGGCGAGTGTGTGCGCAAGTACTTCCAAGAGCCCGCTATAACGCTTGCGCGGCCCTTGCACAATAAAGTCTCCTTCATCCGTGCATCGCGAGCGCCACTCGATGTAATGGACCGGCATACATTTCTGCATATTGGGTACCAGGTTAGCCCATGTGGGAAGTGGATATTGTCGGCTTGTGTAGACCAACGGGGAGAAGCTCATGACCTGGGCGTGTGGCTTACCCAAACACCCGTGGAAGGCGGGGAGTCGGACGTAGAAATCTCGAAAGAGCTGTTCTTAGTGCAGAGAGTATGGGAATTTGCGGTGCAATTCGCAAGGAGAGCGAATGTGGAATGGAGATTGGTGTTTTCGAAGTTGGGTGCAATGGGGGAGAGTGAAATCGAAGGTGGGATTTTCCTGGCTTGTTTTTTCCTCAAAAAAAAAGTGGCTAATCAAAGCTATCACGACAGCTTGGACAAAGTACCTTGATGCTACAATTGCGACCCGCGACGAGCTCGCGATAGCTCATATTTCACTCCTCAGTGTCGAGCCTGACGCACCTTGGACATTTATTTCTAGAAGTAATACCAACGCTAACGTGTCCCCTAAGCCAAAACCACCATCACCCAAAAACCAAAACAACCACCTCCAAATATTCACCGATATCACTACCACGTTCTTTTTCCTCGCTCACCGCAATCACTTTCCACAGTCCTTCCCTTTGACGCCGGCCGATCTCGGACTCTGCCACTCTTACATCCCAGAGTCATCCACTGCCCCCTCGTCGTCTTCCACTGACACCGAACATACCACCGGGCAATACCCGTACCCTCACCGCCTGCCCCTTCTCCCGCACTCTAGCACCACACTTGTCTGCCTGCCTGCCGCGTCCTCCCCCACGTCCATCTCCATGCTGCATGTTCACCTCATGCATGTCTTCTCTCCCCTCGATTCCACCTCTACGAGTACCAAGGACGAAGTATACCAGCTGCACGCTGACATCACACGAAATTTTCATGAGCTTGCCGTGCTTGCGAGTGCACGGTGGCGGCTCGGCGTTAACCCTCTGTTGCCGTTCCATCTGGCAGCAGTAGAAGCTATGCGAATTGGATTGGATCGCGATCGCGATAGAAGTGGGTGCGATGGAGAGGATGTGTGATTCGTCCCTTGGAACTCTCACTCATTTTCCTCTCTTATTTCAACTCGATACTGACGATCAGCATGGAAAGGTCAATGGTTCATATATCAACCTGTTTTTTATAATTTGGCACTGCTCTCATCATTGTTTTCTAGTCACGCACATACTGTCATAGATCACTGATCATCATTACTTGCAACTTGTACATACACATGTGTATAATACCTCTAACCTGCACGCATTCATGGCTTCCCACCCTAAATCAAGGAAACCTTAAATCTGCCAGCTTATGTATGCTGACGGATTCTCCAAGATATGCAACATTAATAACATGTTCAAAATCGAGTATGTATGCTGAACCTATGTATCTACGTTACTGCAACTTCTTGTCAGGCGCACTATAGCCCTTGGGCGGTTCCACCCTTAATGGGCTCTGAATGCTTGCCAACGCACTAAATCCAACCATGGCGACGGGAACGAGCACGAAGAACGCCACCAGGAGGGCCATGATCAGCCCCGGCGTGAGCAGCTGGTAGCGTTTCAGGATCCCGCCATGTGGCAAGGTCGTGTTTGCTTGGAAGATGTTTTCAAGGACGGGTCGCGAAGGCACAGGTTGAGGGGCCTGACGCTTAGACAAGGTTGAGGAAGAAGAACAGCCTGTGTATACAATAAGATGATTTGGGAATGAGGATACTATGTGGTCAAGCTCGTCTGCGAGTAGAGATTCTGGAAATGAGGTAATTAGCAAGATGACCCCGAACAGAACTTGAGGCGAAGACGTGCCATAAGCCTTCATCTCACTCTTCCTAGCAGTTTCGGACGTCCCAATAGCAGGCATAGTAATGCTGAAAACATGTTTCGCGCCACGGGAAAAATAGCCCCCTTGGCCTGGGCTGAATTCGACAACACGAGATCCGCAGCGCAGTGACAGGCTCTCGGCGATAGCAGCCATATCGAGCTCACCATGGGCAGGCACATACTGGAATTGGCGCGACGATGGTGATGAGGAGAGGCTTCGCGCGAGCCTTGAGGAAGGCGAAAGGGTGCGGAGGTCGGAGGCGTGTAGCTTGATTGTGTTTTGTCACTGATAGTTGGTACTGGAATTGAGTACGCGACATACCCCTGGTTGTGATACGAGAACTATGGCATCATGGTCGCAAACATGATCATTGGCAAAGATGCTGTTTATGAGAGCTAGCGAGTGATCTGCATTAGATAGACGGTCGAGAGCATTTGAACTGGACGACATGTCAGTTCCACTTTGGCGGTTTAGACTTGGAAACCAACCTGTGGGACGACCAAGCCACCAGAGGAACCGTATCAGAGAATGCGAAAACAAAAGGACAGAGGAAAGCGGCGAGAAGAAATGTGGTGAGCATGAGGGGTATGATCAAAGTTACAGTCGGTGACGCCCGTGACTCAGCGCTTAGATGGCAACCGCGGCTTCCAGCGTTGTTTTCGACGATATATTCACAATAAATGCCATTGACAAGGAAGGAAAAAAATTCGACAGAGGTTTGCTTCGACCCATTTCACTTCCACCACACCTCATCTCCCCATCTAGTTTCGCGTCTCTATGCTCACTCCAAAAACTATGACATGGATCTTACGCTAGACTACAATATCGAACTTTTTCCTCTTCAAACGGACCAAAGCTTTGCATTGGCTTTGGCCTCTTCCCTTTCTCGTGGAGGCGGATCTGCTGGCGCAGCCGGTGCTGATGGTGCTGAAGACGCTGACGACAAGGACCGGGATGTGTGGAGATCGGACGGTAAGGGACGCGGTGGTCTTCAAGATGACTATGACTATGTGATGTATGGAAAGGTCAGCCCTACGGTGTGGTCTCGCAGGGGCAGTCGCTAACTCGGTACCTTTCAAGGTGTACAAATTTGATGGAGGAACAGCGGAAGTTGTGTAGGCACCATGCATTCATTGGCCCTGCTACGCTCCTGCTTACATCTGCAACCAGGACTGTTTATGTGTCGTTCGGTGGACTCCTTATGTCGCTCACGGGTTCGTTTCGGCATATGACAAGCATTGTGTTGGGAGACCCTGTCTATCTTTTGATGCGGAATTAGTACCCTTCAGCTCTACGTGCTTGCGATGTAAGGAAAAAGTGGGCCTTGGATTAACCTTGGGGCTCTGTGATCATTGTACCCTTCCACGGCATGTTTTGGAAGGTTCCCGGAAACTATGTAGGATTAGAATCAGATGCAAACTTGTTTAATAGCCGAACCCGAGGATTCCCTATGTCCATTCCAAACTAATTCCATCCTTCTTCCTTAATGGCCTCCATCTTGCGAAACTCTCTACGAGCTACCACTAGAGCCCGCAGTCTGGGCGTTGTAAGGTTGATCTATACGTTTATGGCGGCAAGCCATTCAGTCTTACCCCACTTTCTGATAGAACATTTACCTCGTCACGCATCCGTTCCGAGAATACTTCAGTAAATTCATTAGACAACTTCACCGATGAGGAGCATATGCTGCGAGAAGCAGGTACGTCGGTTCTCAAACGTGTCGCGCTCGAGTCAACTCATCACCATATGCAAGTCCGACGGTTTGCAACGGAGGTTGTGGGTCCCAAAGTCCGTGATATGGATGAGAAAGAGTCGATGGACCCCGCCATAATAACAGGTCTTTTCGAGCAGGGTGCAAGTTCTTCCACCCCTCTGACGTGCGTCGTCGGCATTGACCATCGTTCCGTAGCTCATGGCCATAGAAACGAGTGCAGAGCATGGGGGTTCAGAATCCTCATTCACCTCAACCATCATTGCCATAGAGGAGCTCGCAAAGGTAGATCCCTCCGTCTCCGCGCTGTGCGACGTGCACAACACACTCGTGAACACTATCGTTCGCAAACACGGAACCAAGGAACAACAGAACAAGTTCATGCCCCTCCTTTCCGAATCTAAAGTCCGTTCATGTCTAGATCTTGGCCCAACTAACAGAAAGTAATCTCGATAACATCCATATTCTCTAGCTCAGCTCTTTCTGTTTGTCTGAGTCTGCGTCCGGTTCTGATGCCTTTGCACTTCAAACGCGGGCCAAAAGGGACGGAGAGTACTGGGTCGTCAACGGTTCCAAGATGTGGATCACCAACTCATACGAGGCAGAAATATTCCTCATATTCGCCACCGTCTGTATCCTATTTACCACTTCTGCTTACTCTAACTCTTCAATAGGTGGACCCGAGCAAAGGTTACAAGGGGATCACATGTTTCATCGCCACCAAAGACATGGGCATTCAGATTGCTAAGAAAGAGCAAAAGCTAGGCATCAGAGCTTCCTCAACATGTACCCTCAATTTTGACGACCTTAAGATCCCGGCGGAGAACATCATCGGCAGGGAAGGCGAAGGATACAAAGTACGTTGAACCTCATTAAATTTTCGCGTACTCACAGCATGACTGTCGCGTCCAGATTGCTATTGAATGCTTAAACGAAGGTATTCATCTCTCAACCTTTCTCTCTCTCTCTGAGTAGCTTACTTGTTCTGCAAAGGGCGCATCGGCATCGCCGCCCAGATGCTCGGCCTCGCACAGGGTGCCTTCAGCAAAGCTGTTCCCTATACTTACCAGCGACAGCAATTCGGGCAGCCCGTCGGAACTTTTCAAGGCATGGCTTTCCAGATCGCTCAAGCAGCCGTCGACATCGAGACTGCACGGCTCCTAACATACAATGCAGCGCGACGCAAGGAGGAGGGGAAGTCATTCACTAAGGAAGCGGCGATGGCGAAGTATTGGGCGAGTGTGATTGCACAGCGAGTCAGCGGGCAGGCTATTGAATGGGCGGGGGGTGTGGGCTTTACGAGAGAGACTGGGATTGAGAAGTTTTGGCGGGATTCGAAGATTGTAAGCTTTTTGGTTTTTCTTCTCCGTTCCCTGGCCAATGAGTGTATATGTCCAGGGTGCCATATACGAAGGAACATCCAATATCCAGCTACAGACAATCGCCAGGTTCATACAGAAAGAATATTCATAACAACACAAAATTTTGTAACGTGATAATTGACTTGTAAACCAAGGCTTTTTGTTCAATGGAGAACACAAGACTCAAGTTTGGTTTGCACTATTTCGTGTTTTGAGCTGCATGGCAGAGGTGCGCTTGCCCTCCTCCTAAACGGAACGCGTTGCGAAGGGACTCCTATAACTCTCCTATAAGACGGAAGGGAGATCCGAGCAACCCCCTTTTCTTTTCCCCCTCCTTAATCCCCAATGTCTGGCCGACTCAGCGAAATCGAGCTCGAAATTGCCTACAAAGTCGCTGGCTATCTGGTCCTCTATCACTCATGCTCGGACAAACTCATTGAGCATCAGTCCATGCTATCAGCGCTTTACGACGCTGCTGACGCCAAGTGGCGAAAGGGTGCATTCCGACCACACATATTGCCTCTCGTTGGTAACCAGCTGCCATCAACACATTTTGCCAAGTTAGTATCGTGGCTAGACCGGAAAAAACCCTCGGAGTACGTTGGTTCCTGTTCTTTCGATAATAACACTCATGCTAATAGCTTGTAAGGCTTTTGCAAGTCCAGTGTCAGTGCTGGACAGCCTTGCAGATCATAAAGAGCGAAGAGCTCATGCCAATGGGAATCGCTGGTCACCAGATAAAAGCTGCTGCTCATAATATTGCGTGAAGTATTACGATATTTCCGATCAGTGAACCATGTTAAAACGGCGAAATAGAGCTCAGGAGTATCTCAAACGACACGCCTTGACGTCTCTGGGCGCAGAGTCACGTTTGGACCCCATCTCCGAGTTCCAGATCGTCCCCAGCCTGACTGCTCTTGGTGGCAACCCTTCCCAGTTTCACCTTCCTGATGAGGGTTTAATCGGACGGACGATACACTATCGTGACCGTAAACTCTGGCCGCGCGACCAAGTAACCAAATGTTTTGTGAACGACGCAGGTTCGAGTGAATTAAGGGGGAATTTCTATGAAGTAATTTTTGATGACAAAGAGGTACTGACGATCTCCGAGGAGGAGATGATGGATATCTTGTCCCGAGATATCTACTCTGTAGATGAACTTGACAGCTTGCGGAACTTACATCGAGACTTTTGACTACAGTCTGCTTTTGTGTACTTGCACCTTGATATTTGTCTTGTAAGATACTCATCGAAAGATTCTTATGAATGGTCGGTCAAAGTTAGCAAGCGATGGGACGTGATATTATATCACATGACATGACTATCATTCGCATCATGCTTTTCCCTGCAATTTACACTAGTGCGATATGCTCTGCCCAGGCCAGAACAAAGCCTTTCATTAAAAAGTTTCCTGTGGCCTTACGTCTCCAATATCCGTCTTGGGACACCCCCAGTTTGGCTGAATTCTCTTCCGCCGAAGACATAACCGCCTTTCTGTCGACACCTAAACAATTTCTGATTGAACAGATAACTGGACAAATTATTCGCCCTCATCAGGTTGACAAGATTGATCCCGACGTTATCTATGATGTCGCAGGCTCCGGCCTCCCTTATCGCGAAACAGGATTGTCAAGGGAGCAAGTGTGGGATCGGGTCTTTGAGAGGAAGGCCGCACTTGCTTTGAAGGAGATTTTGGAAAACGAAGATCCGAAGGTTATGAAATTGCCGAGAGTGATCAAGGACGAAGCGGGAAAATATGTTAGCGAGTGGGAAGCACTAGATCAGCTGTCGGATGGTGGCATCGTCTTCCTGGAAACGAAATACAGGATGTCAAAGGTGAGCTCCCAAATATCTCCAACTCAAGCTTAACTAGGCTGAACTGTATCAGGCCCACATCGATACCCAATTGGAACGCATCTCCAAAAGTCTCATCGCTATGGGAAAGAACCGGCGTGCGCAATTGTATCTGGCAGCATATTATTGGCCTGACGATGAAGATTGTGTCTCATACGCACGTAACAAAGGGAATCATACAGCCGAATGGGTCACCTGACTGTCCATTTCAAGGCAAAAGGTGGGGATGTGTGTATCCGCACTTGATCTGCACTTTGAATCTTTGATGACCACCAATAAAAAATATGTTTCCACCCAAGAATTTACTTCTTCGATTATGGGTTTGGCGCAAGCAAAATTTCCATAAGGTGTCATGAAGAAGCAAACAAATCAATAATGGCCCTAAGGTCAGGAAATGTGCTTTTGCGAGTTCAAGCAGCTTGCGGCGGCGTTCACGTTTATGATCAGTGATCTCCCTATTTCGAAGTGTAGGCTTAAGACTTGGTAGCCTGGGTCAGAACTGATACAATCTCAGAAACTCAGGAAGGACGGTGGAAGTGGGACCATGTTGACTTACGTTGAAGCATGGCTTTGCTAGTGAACTGGGGAAGTAAAGTCGTCGGGTGGAGCAGCCTCTTCTGGCATTCTCTCCGGCCCCAAATCGTTAGATTCAACTTGCTCAGCTTCCTCTGTGAGCATGACCGTCGAGATCCCAGTTGCTGAGTGGCCTCAACAAGGACCTGTGGAGAGAGTAGTCAAGCGGAGTTGTTTCATAGCATCGGAGAAAGGACCAATTTTCGTCCTATCTGTTCCAAATCATATTGTTCTCCATAATGTATAACGTGTGACACTGGCAAGATCCAGCGTCCGCTGGACACGTACACGAATCATACCCAGCGTTTTATAAACACATGTCTGGATATCGATATAGATGTGTGTAATATAATCATCTAAAACGGTTCAAGTCCTAAAAGTCCTTGACACGCTCCCTCTACATCTGCGATCTAAAAAGTTCGTTACCATCAGCGACCCTTCCTATTGTGATCGGTTAGATGCTCACCTCCTTCGGTGCCGAAACAGATAACACAGTAGGATGATCCTCTCCAACCAACACTTCGTCCTATGCAAGGAAAGAACGTTGGAAAACACGTGAGCACGAAGTATACTCGAGGAAAACCGAATCAAGAACCTCTATTCGGATGCCAATATTATGAAAGTGTTTTGGAAAGTTGGATGTGGGCGGAACGTAGATCCCAGGCTCTACGGTGACAACCATCCCAGCCCTCAACCTAAACCGCGTTCATCATCAACTCAAACGACTTGCAAGGCAGGACAGCAGACTCACGACTCAGTCCGATCTAAATTGCTCGACTCATGTAGATCTACAAGATATAAGTCATCGCTGTGGGTAATAAAAAGGCAAGCTCACCAATCCCGATAGGATGACTCAAAAAATGAGGATACAACACCCGTTCCAGTTCATTATTCTCTAGTACAAACCCAATCTGTTTGAGTTCAGTCCTCAAAAAGTCGCAGGAAAGCCGGTGGAGCTCGTATAAGCTGAGACCTGACGATTCGGTGCACAGGGTGACGAGGCGCTTCTGTACAGACAAGACGGCAGCATAGAGATCACGTTGCGGGGGTGTGAAGGTGCCCGAGGCGGGAAATGTTCGGGCTGTACGGTACATATTTATTAGCTACTGCATCCTTGGTGCTGGGTGGACTTACTTATGTCTGAAGCGTAGCCACTGGAGATCATTGCTGTTAGTACAAGGAAACGTGGAGGCGACTCTGGAGCGTACTTGTACTCGCACCCGGCATCAACCAAAATGGTCTCGCCGGGTCGAATTAGATGGTTATTTGATGTATAGTGAATAATGAGGGCATTTGGTCTGAAGAGAGGTTCTGTGTCAACTCCTGCAGGATAGGGGACAGGACTTACCCTGAAGCCACGACAGGAACATACGCCAGTCGCTGGGCACCAGACAAAACGCAAAGATATTCAAAGTGTGCAGCAAGAGCGGCTTCCGAGATTCCGGGTCGCGCAAATCGCATACACTGGCACAATTCATATCGACAGGTGATTCGCAAGGTATATAAGATCTCACCTTTGCATGTGCCCTTCCGCTAATGTCAGCAGCAGCCCGCATAACTCTCTGCTCTGCCTCGCTCTTGAACGCCCTCAGTTTCGCTAGTACAGGAGCGAGCGGCTGTCGTTTCGTCGTGATGGAATCCACGAGGATATCGTACTCCGACCGGGGTGCAGCGGGGGGTGAGAGGTAGTTAAGGATGGATTTGGTGACGCTGCGAGGGCCGCGTCGGGTGTGAGATGGTGGAACATCGACATAGATTTTGGCGTAGGATGGTATGATGGATTTGAGGTGGGTGGAGAACTGGTCGATGGGCAGGGCGTCGTCTGTGCGGAATATGGCTGGTACCTCAGGCAAGCCTGTTCTGGAAGCCAGTGAGGTATAAGAGGAAGTAGGAGAAGCATGGACGCACCTTGCGCCATCCCACCTCTCCTTCGCTGGATCCTTTCCAGCGCTGAAAAGGGTCATCCTGTACCCACGGGAAGCAGAAATCTTTTCTGAGAGATGAAAATGTCCCGGCTAGATCAAAAATGAGCGTAGTGACTAGCATACCTAGAATGACCGCCGAGTTGGGTTCTTCGAACCCTGTCAAATACCAGAAGTCTGACGCCTGGCGATACTTGTAGCTTTTCGGATGGATGAAGAAACGAGTCCAAGATGTAATTGACTCGGCTTACAAGATATCTGTTACAGAATTAGTCCAGTATTAAGATAGTTCAGCAATCATGACGCACTTCCACTCATGTATTTTATGGGTGCGGCTACGCAGACAACGACACTGTTGTCCGGTAGGACATCCATTAAAGCTCTCCTGCGCTGTTCATAGTCCTCTGCTGGAATCCCAGGGGTAAGGTCCCGTGGTTGGACTTGGGATGGGCGTCAAACGCGTTGAAGGAAGCAACACCTCAGCAAAGACGCACGAAGATGTGGGTGAGACTGGAAGACCGGTTGACCATAGAGCGAGGGCTTTAGATTGCAATCTGCAAGAGTGGCCGACTCCGTCGCATATGGTCGTGAGTGAAGGAGGTTCCGAGCTGAAATTCGTGCAGCACGGGCGAGCATGTGGGGAGAAACAAGAACCAATAAATGATTTTGAATCACATGTTCACCTGTGGCGGCATTGCTTCAATTCGGCAGCACTCCACTTCCGCTCTTCATTCCTTCCGTACGTACAGACCTCATGCTAACACGCAGATGGCCAAGAACTGGCATACTTACTCTAGACAGGGTCTCGATTTCGCCTCTGCTGTCTCGGCATTTGGTTTCAGCACTGTAAAGTCCAGCACAAAGCTTGCCGTAAGTCGCTAAGCTGCTCCTAGCTGGATCACCCTTAAGCGACACCCAGTTTGCAGTCACTAGAGGCATTGCTGCCACCGCTATCGGTCTAACGACCACCGCCCTTGATTATGCTGTCTTTGGGGGAAGTACTGTTACTCGACCTGTGATCGGTGGTGCCGTCTCGACTGTCTTTTCTCTTGCTGAACAAATCACCCTTGCACCTATCTTTCTGAGCGAATATATTACCTCCACGTCGCTCATCGCGGCACACGGTTCTCTCAATGTACTTTCCGTTATCTTTCCGGGAAGCAACGATGCCGCCTTCTCGCTTGCATCTATCATTAACCTCGTACGGAGGGAGTGGACGCAACCTCCCAATCAAAGCCTCCCTCTCAGTCATTACGGGATTACTCAGACAGCAAGAGCAATCGTTGCATGGGTAGCACTCCAAGGTGTCACCCAAGAGTGGCAGGAAAGGAGATGGCTCCGCCACCTACGGGAGATCCGTGTCAATGATCTCCCTGAGAACCCCCAAAATGTCCTGCGCAGAAGGTATACTGACACCGTACCAATCTATTCGATTATTTTAATCCTACCCCTTACAGAAACTCCCGTGTCCGTGTCACGTCAGACGTCATCTATCCCAATCACATCGCACAAATCATTGCTGCTGACATCGGCGAAGCCCCCATGCGTGCACAGTCTACGGGTCGAGTCCCTACCACCCTCTCAATTTCCCCCCTCCTAACCCCCTCTAGTCCCCCAATCATCATTCCAATCCGCCCCCGCACAGCCTCTGTAGCGTCCCTCGATCCCCCGCCCCGCCCCTCTAATGGAGAGCTCAAGTCTACCCTGCGGCGCCTGTCCAAAATGGTGTTAGCTGGCTATGGCGGCGCCTCTCTCCTCTTCTTCGGCATATCTCCCACGAAGTATCATACCCCATTCGGTTCATCTAGCCCAGCATCGGAGATGGCATCAGAGGAGCGACAGCTCGCACATGCTGTTGACGCATCAGAGGCCGAAGCTGCAGGTGATTTTTCGGAGAATCCGCCGTCTGCTGGTGCGGATGGTGCTGGGGTAGCGACAGAACATCAGTATTCGTGGTGGGACGTGCTACTGGGTAAGCATGACCAGGAGATATTTGAGAGGGCTGCAGGACTTGGTTCGTCAAGCAAGAAGGCAGAAGAGGAGATCAAAGCCAAGATGACTGCTACTGCTGTTTGTCTTCTCTTCTCATCATACAACACGCTCTCATGGCGAGGACAGGTGATTGGAAATGAATATATGATGCCAAGATTTTGGGTACTGACCGACCACGGACGAGGTCAAATCGTCCTAGTCCTCCGAGGTCCGTCCTACCTCTTACCATTCCCCTCATTCCCCTCATGAGGTTTCCAGGAACATTGTCCGTCAACGAAATAGCAGCTGACCTTACTTGTGAGCCCGAAGAATTCGAACCCGCCACTACCTCCGACCTGGACGAAGCACCCTCTTACTCCCCTCTAATACCCTTTCCCTCCCTCTCTCAGCATCACCAATCTGGCGCACCGAAGTCCCCTACAGCGTCCCCGCTTCTAGACCACCCCAGAAGGTCGTCGATCATAGCCCCTTCCTACCATGTGCACGGCGGCATGCTTCGCATGGCGCGTACGATGGGCGATACTGGCAAGCCAGTCCAGCTTGCGGTCAAGGAAGCACTGTTGCATAATCCGGGATATGGTACGTCGTAGCCTTACCCGCCAAATGAATTAATCCGTATGCGCATGTGTAGAGCTTGTAATGTGTGGCCATAGTCTAGGGGCTGGCGTGGCGGCGATATTGGGTATGGTACGTCTGGTTTCCCGCTCTCACTTTGGTTACCTTCGGAGTCAACAAATGTCACAGATGTGGGCCGATCCTAGAACATGCCTAACAGTCCGCTCAAGCGGCCTCCCGGTAGGTCGACGGATCTCCGTCTACTGCTTTGGTCCCCCGTGCGTTTACACCTTCATCTCTACATCATCCCCTTTAGCTTCAAATCTAATTTATCTCTCGTTCATATATTCTAGAGCCCTCACAGACATTGCCCTAAGCAAACTTGCCGATCGCCTAGTTACCTCATTCGTCTACTCACATGATGTCGTCTCGCGTCTGTCTCTCGGATCGGTTCGCAATCTGAGGAACGCAGCCCTATGGTTATGTGATGCTGAACACAACGGGAAGGCTGGGGAAGGCTGGACAGCTGTCACTTCGCGGGCAAAACAGTGGAAGGCCGGTACCGGCTCAAAGGATGATGCTGACTGGGTATACGCTTTTCTCTTCTTGTAGTTCAAGAACCATGGAAGCTGACTTGTGTCTGTATTATTCTATACCAGTTCATCGCAGTGCGCAAAACCCTCGAAGCGAACATGCACATGACAAATATGTTCCCGCCCGGACGGGTTCTGTGGGCGATGCGGGATAGCGACTTACACCCGTCGCATCGGTCGTATCTGCCTTCTGAAAGTTGTAGCCGTGCCTGGGGCCCAGACAAGCTCCGGTCATTCGAGGTGCTCGATGTTGAGCAGGTGTTCTCACAGATTGTGTTCGCGAGAGACATGTTAATGTGAAATTTCCCCCGTGCTTCTGAAGGTTTCTTGAGCTGATAAATCGACCATTTGCCCCAACAGAGCGCATATGCCGCACCAGTACGATAGGGTGCTGCATGACCTACTGTGACCATCTTTTGGATAGAGATGTAGAGATACAATGTATACAATCAATAGCAATAATGGACTTGATCATGTGAAGGCTGGAATGCATAGAATACAAGGACGAGTTGTCCTTTTGACGACATCATCGCCCACCACGTCCCAAATTCTAATCTTGGTCCGTCTGGTCCCGGGAACGATATTTAATGCCCCTACTCTCCAACTCTGCCTCCACGTCCTCTGGTATTCGACCTTTGACTCGAACGGCGTACATTCCTCTGACATACTTTGCTGTACCAAGATACATTATCAGCAAGAACAGTAAAGGGGGAGAGGACACAACGCACACGTCCGCTGCCATCTTGCAACCCAGCTTGCCTCGTGGTCAACCACTGCTATAACGCCATCAAAATACGTCGTCGTGCACGAGGCTATCCGTTCGGAATTATTCGTCATCTGTCACCATTCCGTTCCTGCGTAAGACCACTCTGCTTGCACAACACAACTTGACATACCTGCATAATTTCTTCGCAGTTCGGGCATCCATGTTTTCGAAAATCGACAGGGAGCTGGATAATGGAACATAGAAGACATGCTCTAAGCTGTTTCGACTTTGCTTGGGTTGGAATTGATGCGGCTGGCTGGGCCATGGTAGACAAAGACAGCAGGGTCACGTGCGATCATCTACTGCTTTCAATTTCATTCGTCCTTCATTCAGTGTGGAGTCTTGCCACCTTTCGACGTATGATCTTTCCACATACCGCCAGTTGCTGAAAGGTAACACTGTTGTAGCGTCTTATGAGCAATGTCGGGCAGCAGATGCTCTCTGGTTAGTAGCCGTGAACCAATTTTCAACGGCGTATCATATTCTTCTTCCCTGCATTAGGCGCGTCATCCGGGTTTATAACCACCATATGTCTCCAGCCCCGTGAGTTTACCCTCCACCGATTAGGACATGCGTTGATGCTGTATGAATGAACAGTTGATCTTCTCAAAACGCGAATGCAGCAAGGCGATGGCAGACTACGAACACGGTATAATCATCCACTGTTTCCTTGGTGTCAGTCCTCACGACCGTACTCAAGTAGCGCTGTAATCTTTCATACCACTCGTGACGTCGTCGCTGCCAATGGGTGGACTGGCCTCTGGCGGGGCACAGCAGCGTCACTTGCTAGGTGCTCATTAGCTTGCAACTCTTCTGGACGCGTTCGTTCACTGTGTTCTTACAGAAATGTCCCAGGTGTAGCGCTCTACCTGACCAGTCTAACACAACTACGGACCATCATGGCGACATCTCCATATTTTGCTCCTGCCCGACAACGATCAGGCAATGACTTGAACTCGTCTGTCCTCCCCAAGCTCACCAGCGGGGGAAACCTCGTTGCTGGTGCTACGGCGCGAGTTACAGTAGGATTTCTACTCAACCCATTTACTTTGTTGAAGGCTCGGTTCGAGGTCTGACCGGTCTTCTTTCTACTGCGCTCTTCAAAATCCTCACATTCGTCACCTGGATTTAGAGTAATATATATGCTTACGAGAGTCTCACCGGTGCCCTCGTCTCCATCACACGTCAAGGACCTTCCGAGTTATTTCGCGGATTTCTCGCTTCTTCCCTCCGTGATGCGCCGTATGCAGGGCTTTTCGTTCTCTTCTATGAAGGTATCAAACGTGAATCATGTGTGTTCTTCTCAGGTCTTGAATCTTAGCCCTTCATTTCATCGCTCTTCCCGCCTGTCTAGCTTCGATGTTCCCTTCGACATCACAGGCACATGCTACCGCGCTGCACAGCGTATCTGCAGCATCTGCTAGCGCAGTCGCTACAATGTTGACCCACCCCTTTGATGTAATAAAGGCATGTTTGTTCGAAACAAAGCCCTACATGATCCTCACCCACGTCTGCAGACCAAAGTCCAAGTCCGCTCAGAAGATCGATACCATGGACTCATTCGGACAATATTTACCATTTGGACCGTAAGAATAATTGTCACCGCTCGTTATTCCGATCTGATGATATGTCGACTTCTCTTTCTTTCGTTTTTTTTTTTTCGTTTCTTCCGTTGCTCAATACAGCAACGGGGTGTCTCAGGATATTTTGACGGTGCCTCCCTTCGTATGTCGCGCAAGGTCCTGAGTTCTGCGATCGGGTGGGCGGTTTACGAAGGGCTTCTGATGGTCACCCGGACTTCACATGCGAGGAATTGACCCTATACATTTTGGCCTATAGAGTTCAGATGACAATCACATTGCTCTCGCCTTTCTCCATTGCAAACGATACATTGTGATGCAACACAATTACAAGATGTATCCATGTATCGTACGTATTTGTATCAACTGCTGGATCAGGATTTTCTTATTACCAGCCTGCATATGCCGCCCGACTTGCACAGCGATTCTGTATTTACGTGATCAATGATTGTGCAATGGTAGCCTAACGGACATTTGAAATCTAGATGCTGGTCCTTAGTCCTCGCCTACGAAAACGGTATCCAAAATCTGGTGATACCTTGGTCACCAACGAGAAGACATCCCTATCATATCCAAAAGTATCCCAAATTGTGTCATAGCATGTCATTAACAGGTTATTTTTAGATATGATCGGCATATTTATTGTTTGCCGTGATTTGGTTCCGTCTCCTATTCAAGAGACTTATAATCCTCTCGACTTGCATTTCTCATCGTAACCACCAACTACAACAACCACCCATAACAAAAATATGTCCTCAGATACCGATAACTCAAACTGGGCTGCACCCCTTACCAAATCAGGCGCACTTACCATAAAGATCTTCGCCTTTGGGGCTGCTGGGCTTGTGGCTTCGACCCTCCTCGGGATCATAATTTATCTGTTGTTCTTCAAGAAAAGGCACCTTGAACGAAAGGCAGCTCGTGAAGAAGAGGAAGTGCGTTGACATGGTTCTTTAATTCATTATTCCCGGGTCTGACACCATCCTCTTCTAGGCCAGAAATCTCGAGAAGGGCATTCTTCCCAAATCTAAACACTTCGGTATTGGAAAAGTACCGAAGAAGAAACACAGTCCTCCTCCTCCTCCTCCCCAAAAGCGATACTCCAAAGCCCATGCAATGAGCGCTGCGATTGTTGAAAATGATACACCCTCTCCTGGGCACAACAGTCGTCCTTCGCAACACACCGGCTTTCCTACCAGATCTTCTTCTTCTCTTGGTGCCAAAACCACCAGAGAGTTTACTCGTACACCTCGGGTCAGCTGGGGGTCGGAGACTACCGTCGATATCCTCCCTCCTCCCAAGGCCATGACCTCGGAGAAGATCGTCTCTTAGTAGAGGGGGCTACCGTGACTAGAGGGCGCCCCTATCATTGCATCATCATTCATCTTCTTGTCTTCTCCCTCTCTATCCTCCTTTTCGTGCAGGCATCTCGATGACGAGGAGCTCAGTCTGGGCCGTGTGCAGATGTCAACGCATAGCTCGAGCATAGGCGGATTTCCGATTTCGATATTAACCCGACGAGTATCCAATTCGTCACTCGGCAACATAATCATCATGACATCATCTCGCAATTACGCATTTCCTATCATCGTATTTGTAACAGTTTTCGTTCTCCGCGGGGAGCCCTGAAATTCTCAGCCCTCGCCGTTGGTATCGGTGGGCGCGGGACTCAAACTCTTGTCCGAGGACTCTTTTAAAACACATTTGGCATCTTCGCAGGAAACGGACAGCACTATATACCGCATGGACTTATATCATAAGTATTGTATGGACAATCTCGCATTTGAAACATGTATTGGATCCGCACTTGTATATGCACATCGAAGGGGAAAGAGTAAATGTAGGCGAATATCAATGAACAGCTTCTTTGTCCAGAATCTTTCCATCAACCTCCTAAATTTCTCAATTTGATGGTGCTTAAAGGTAAACATAGTTCTATATTCATAAGTCAAGAGAACCGAAAATTGAAATAGAGATAGCAAGGCAAGGTTATTGGGAGGATCGGCCGCGTATATAAGTAATGCCGTTGTAGCGGCTCCATCAATCCCTCACAGGCCCCAGATTATCGTCTGGAGAGTCGGTATTCTCTAGACCTCTTAACAGCAACTCCCTCCGCAGCCATTTCTCTTCCGGGGTGAGGTACCAGCTAACAATGCCAAGAATCGTGACGCTGCCAAAAATCACGGATGCCTGGAACATAGATTGGTAAATTGGGACACATGATTAAGTGGTCTGACTGACGAAATTGAAGGTCTCCGTGGTGACGGGGAAAAAGAACGGAGATATCATGACCTTGGGGGATAGTTAAACGAAGCGGCAAAACTGTCAAGACTATTCTGCTTACAGAAAACACGATCGCGTTGAAGAAAGCAGCACACGCATAGAATGGCTTGCCAAATTTTCCCAGATAGAAATAAGACGACTTGAATCGACCCGGCGTCATTGTCAAGCGGAGCACTGAGACCAACCCATAGGCAGCAATGGTCGGAATAGCGCCAGCCGATACGAGGGAAGTAAACGCCACTTGACTTGGGAGAATCGTGCAAAGTATGCAAGCGCCGAAAATATACATGACAGTCACCGCGTTCTTGGGCTGTCCCGCTGCGTCCACCTTGCTGATCCATCCAGACATCGGGAGGACACCGTCACGAGCCACCGCAAATATGAGACGTGAGGCAGCGACAATGGCAACACTGGTATTCTTTGTGGCATCAGTTCAGTCACGTTGTCCTTTTGCAAAAAAAAATGCGAACGAACTAATACAAGGCCAACGACAGCGATGGCAGTCATAAAAGCACTACCCGGCTTGCCTAATGCAAGAGCATACATCTGCACGAATGGTTGTGGCGCATCCAGAGCGAATAACGTGTCGAAGTCGGGTGTGCAAAAAAGGAATAAGATGGTGGTGATAAACCCAAAAACTCCGGTGGCAATACAACTGCTCAATATTCCTTTGCCGGCGATTATCCTAGCATTCTTGGTCTCTTCAGCGATATGGCCAGAGGCATCGAATCCGGTCAGCGTGCCTGCCGTGAACAAGCTGTTGAATGGAAAGTAAGTGATGGCATAATCTTGCATAAGCAGTAAACGTGCAATGATAGGAACCAGTTCCATCCGGCAGGTGCACCCGTCCCATTATCTGATGAGAAACAGATATTGTCATTACGGGAGTGTTAATGTAGGTGAGTAGTGTACGTACATGTCGTGACGAAGACTTCCTTGGCAGAACGGAAGCCGTAGGTTCTTGAGACGCCAATCGGCAACCAAATGAGGCAAAGAAAGAAGTCGAGCATTATCAAAGCAATTGAAGATTTGAACACCGCCGAGTACAACTTCGGAGGCAAATAATTAATCGCGACTGCAAGGAGGAGAAATCCTTCCGACACAGCCCAGATGAAGGCTCTCCATTTGATGTTCGTATTGGTAATACCACCCGGGAAATCAATCTCCCAGACGGCGAGCTGCGAGACTAGATAGTTGGCAGTTGTCTGTCAAACAAGCTCAGCAGTTAGCAGGGCATCTATGGACATTTACGAACTTGACAATTTCCTGCAGTGAAGGTCATCCAAGCGGTACACGACCACCAAGCCACGATGAAGCCAAAGAATCGAGCGTATTTTGGGCCTGCGCTCTCTGCTGCCCATATATATATGGAGCCGCTGACCGGCAGAGCCGAACAAATCTCGGCGAGGACTGCAGCTGTCATTGTCATGAATACAATCGTGATCAGATACGACGACCTGTCAGATATAAGCAAGCACGATGGTAAATAATTGAAGAAAAAGGATTTGCCATATAGCAGCTGGCCCGCCCGCGAGAAGCCCCAAGAAAAGGAATGACCTAGTACAGATCGACTAATTAGTATGCAATGAGACAAATGGGGAAAAGACCGATACCGAACGCCTCCGATGAAATTCAGCGCACAAAAGCTGGCTGCAAAGTTCTCGATAAGATGCCAACTACGGTGTAGTTGCTAGTGAAAAAAATAATAATCACGATGTGTATTGTAGACGACAAGTTTTTAAAGAAACATGCCTGTTCATATCCCAGCCTTTCCTAGCAAAACCGAGATATTAGCAACTCTTATTGGGGAAGGGTCAAACAGGATGATACTAGGCTTCCCTACGCAGGTATAAACACTGTTCAGGTTCGAGCGGTATAATCTCAATCCACTTGTACTTCCCAGGCTCTTTCTCGACATAGGTTGAAGCAACCACTAAGCACTTGAGAAGAGCCTGGCAAGACAACGAGGATACCCGCAGCCCATTTTTCTAGTACTTAACCAGATAAGGGACATTACCGATACAGTTCACAAGCGTAGGTTCCCAGCTGTGACTAGATGGCAATTACCAGCTGTAATTTATCTTGATCGGCAGAAGACGCTATTTCAAGGCTAGTCTTCGAATCTGTGGACATGATGGACGAGAGGGAAAAGCGAGATTGGGTCTTCCCAGGCAGATAAGGCCATAATGCTTAGATAAGACGATTACCCTGCAACCATCAATTGAGACTTGAGCGCACTTGGTTCGTCAATAATACTCAATATCGTTCATCGCTTAGCGCTTATCGGTCATCCGCGGCCGATAATCTCGTTCAAGATGCAGTGTTTACAAATGCCGGTGCCTTGCTAGCGTAGTATTGGATGTCTACATCAAATGCAATATTCATTGAATGTTGAAGCGCTGTTGTGATGTTGAATAAGGCAAACAAATAATTTTCGACTTTGCACGCACCGGCTTAAGAGCCCTTATAAGCAACCACTCCTCATTTGTAACGTCAGCCTTAAATGAATCCTGAAAGACATCAAATGAGTGAAGTCTACAAAGTCAGCAAGGAGCAAGGTCACTACCTTAAGCACGTCGATACTTTGGCGACTGATATGACTTAGAATTTCATCCTTTTCATCGAAATGTCGACCAAACATCTTTGCAGATTGATACACGGCATGTTCAATCTTCACTGCGACGCCACCACCAGCTTGAGCTTTCTTCACTATCTAGAAAACCGTGAGGTACGAAAGTTCACATCGAAAAAGATGACATACATCGAAAGTCTTGTGATTAATTTCAAGTGATGTACTATGATGCTTGATTCAGACCATGAATGCTAGCCTAACACAATGACTTACATCTTGCCTAGTGAGACGATATCTTTCTTTCCGGTCGCCACATCCGTTCTGACAACCGCCAGAGGAGTACCCACACGCAAGGTGCCGTCAAGGATATCGACGCCTAAAATGATAGGGTCTCGTTTACAGAACGCGGCAATGATCTTGAGTCGACAAGGCCAGACTGCTTGGGGCGCTGCATCTTTCCGTTTCGCTTCCGTAATTTCGTTGGTGTATTTCGTGAAGGCATCGAACAAGTGATAAATGATGTCGGCTGCGGTGTGCATCAACCGCCAATCGTCATTCAATACCTAATGTACGAGTGGGATAGAAACGCACCTCTGAACAAGCGAATCCCCATTTCTTCGGCAAGCCGTTCTGTGTCCTTGTCCACCGGAACATCGAAACAAAGGATACAAGCAAGCTCTTTCGCTTTCTCCAACATACTGGCAGCACGCATGATATCCCTTTTGTGCACGGGGCCGATGTTGATGCCAGACACGGGAATTTTGCTAACTTTTAGGAAATCGAGAAGGGCTTCGAGAGATCCAAGTGTAGATGCTTGAACACAAACACCTCGACCAGACTTGTCGATACTATTAAGGAGTGAAGTCAAGTCGGACATGACTTCATCCCGCAGATCGTCCTCGTCGTCATCAGGTCCAACGACAAGTAACCGGGAACCAGCGATAGCTTTCTCGAGATCGGGTGCGGTGACTTTGACTCCCAACGCGGCCTTGACTTCTTTGTTATGTACGTATGCAGACTGTCACGATGCACATGAGGACTATATTCCAACGGAGTGAAATTAAACTAACCTTGATACGCAGCTCCCGCAGAGGTTGTGGTGTAAGTAAGGCTCGCACTTGGGTTACAATGGGACCATTTAGACCGCAAACCACAATCCTATCACCTTCCCGCAATACACCATTTGAAAGCACGACGTCAATCGTCATCCCCAATCCCTCAATCATCTTGACTTCAAGCACGGTACACTCAAGCTCGGATAAGTACATCAGCGAATCGCTCATCCGCTGTTGCGTAAGGTTCACAAGTAACATGATCATGTCTGGAACTCCTTCCCCAGTTCTTGCAGACGTTGGAACGAGCGACACGTTACGCGCAAAGTTTTTATTCTCGTAGTAGAGGCAAGCGTTCAATCCTTCCTCGGCAAACGCAACGATGGTTTTGGCTACGCGGTCTTCGAACTCGCGCTGCGTTGACCGCGGCTGTTTGGCAAGTGACTCACGGAATGCGCCATCCGGAGTAGCTTCCCATCCAAATAAACGGTCGACCTAACCGAGCATCATAGATAAAGGTCGTATTTCATGTAAGAGAGCCACTGACCTTGTTCAGCGCGACGATGAATGGTGTTTTGCGATCTCGTAGCAACCGAAGTGATTCCAGGGTTTGGGGTTCAAGTCCGTGCTATATGACCAATTAGATCGATATTAGGTTATGATCTACAATTTACCATGATATCAACAACCAGGACAGCGATGTTACAAAGTGAGCTTCCACGCGACCGCAAGTTGGTGAAGGATTCGTGCCCAGGCGTATCAATGACCAAAAGCCCAGGGATTTTGTATTCTTGCAAATTATCCTGTCATACAGGTTAATCGTCATGCATGGAACAAATCTAGGTAAACATGCCTTGTTCATGACTGTAGTCTTCTTCTTGATGGCGTCCACTGGGAAATATGTTGCCCCGATCTGCTGCGTAATACCTCCGGCTTCTCCTTCCTGTACATTCGTTTGGCGTATCTACGACACAAAAATCAATAGATGTCATGACCTAGAAAAGCTCTCCGAACGCACCTTATCCAATAAACTGGTTTTGCCAGTATCGACGTGCCCCAAGATACAGCAAATAGGACTTCGTAGGTCATCCTTGCTCCGCGCCGCGAGCGCAGCTTCACGGGCATTGGCACGACGCTCAGCAGCTTGTGCCTTCCGCTGCAAGGCCATCTTCTGTGCCTGTGTAAGCTCTTCATCAGAAGAGGATTCCTCCGATGACTCGTCTTCAGAATCCGACTCGGACGAATCTGAAGATGATTCTTCTTCCGAAGGCGACTCGTGGGCAGGAGACGCCTTAGAAGAAGCCGCCTTCGAAGGCGGTGCTGCTTTTGTTGTAGGATCATCCTTGGATACAGGAGCTACCTTGGCTGGTAGGGGTTTTTTCACGGCAGGCTTCTGAGCCGTTTGTCCTAGAGAGAACTTCAGTGAAATGTGCCTCGATAAACAGCACTGCCAACTCGCCTTTCGCCTGCGGTTTATTAAGCGTTTGTGCTGGGGTTGCCTTCTTTGTAGATGGAGGAGCAGAGACCTCCTCGTCACTCGAATCATCCCAATCATTTTTCACGCTCTCAGGGGCAACCAACTTGGCCGCCTCATCATCAGTCGAGGCATCCCAGTCATCCTTCGCGCCATTGCCAGCAACCACCGTTGGTTGTTCGAGTGGCGGTGGTGAAGGGGCGACTGCAGATACAAATTCAGGTGATCTTGGCCTTGAAGGAGCAGGGGATATATTTGCAGTTGGCCCCTTCTTCTTACGATTTCCGTACACAACCTTTTTTGCGGAGGGTGCTCCAGCCCCTCCTTGCTGAAGCCCTTCAATCTGTGCGCCGGACGCGAGCAGGGCTTGTTTCCGAATCTCAGCCATCTGCTTCTCTTCCTTCTGTTTTTTTGTGAGCAGTCGCCCTTCTTTCTTAGCAAGCTCCCGCTTGGCCTGTTGGGAGGTAAAAATGTAAGGTAGGAATATTCGGAAAGTAAGAAGGAAGATATACCTTCTCCTTTTCCTTCCTACGTTGCCTCTCCTCTTCCTTCTTTCGTTCTGCCTCCTCTGCCAGTCTCTCTTCCTCTTCTATCCGTTTTTTCTCCTCCTCTTCGCGTCGCTTAGCCTCCTCCTCCAGCCGTTTCTTTTCTTCCATCATGGCCTTCAGTGCAGTGATGCCTCCCTTCTTCTTCGTCGGGGCCGGAGTGGAGGCAGGAGGCGTAGGCTCGTCATCTTTCTTCGCCTTTTTCTTCTTTTTCTTTTTCGAATCTGCCTTACCCTCAGCGGCGTCATCTGCATCATCATCGCCTTCTGCCTTGCCTGGAGGGGGGTGCGCAGCCTCCTCTGCAGCAACGGCCGGGGATGATGGTTCGTTCCCTGTGTCAACAGCTTTCTTCGTTGCAGCTTGCGCTTTCTTTTTCGCCTGTATTCGAAAACACGTCAACGGCAATTCAAACCGTGCAGGCGGTACACGCCTTTTCCCGATCTTTCTTTAGCTTCTCTTTCTCCTTCTTAGAGAGAAGTTTTGGTCCGGTGTCTTCCACATCTTCATCGTTGTCCTCCTTCGGGGCAGCAGGCTCTGTTAGAGCAGGGGCAGGAGTAGGTTTCTCCTCCTCTGGGCTAATATATCAGAGCGTTCCTGTAAACTTGTTGGAGAACAAACCATCGTTTTCTTCATCCTGCTGTTTCGACTTCTTACCCTTCCCCTTCTTATCCTTCTTCTTGACGGTTGTTAGCCCCCACTCCTCATCGGCAAGGTCTTCAGCAGTCACCTCAACAGGACCCTTCGAGATACCAGCACCTTCACCATCCAGAGCCTCCGCGACCGCCGATCCATCGGGTTCACCATCCGTAGGGTCAACCGCACCCTTCCTCGCCCCCTTCTTATCCTTCTTTCCTTTCGATGTAGCTTTGAGCACAGACTAAGTATACATTGAGCACATCGCCATGAGATCAATGACATAGTCATACCATGAGTCCACCGAAATCTTCTTCTTCCCCCACCGCAACCGTATCGGCATCATTCGTCATACTTAATGCTGCATATCCCGAGATTCCACCCCCATGTTTGGGACCATCTTCATCGTCTGCGGTACTCGTGGTCGCAAGGGTATTAGGCTCCACGGTTTCGCCAGCTTTTTCCCTGTAGATACGGATCAATCCAGGCTCGATATCATGACAGACATTATGCACTACCAGAAATCATCATCACCCTTTTTCCCTTTCTTTCCTTTGTTTTTAGGCGCCATTTGTTACGATTTACTGGCTCTCGAGCGATGTTGAATGGATAAGTTCGTGACCAAGATTCAATCCCGCACGTGAACTTGAAAGGCAAGTTTCGTAACCACCATGGGCCTGCTCACTATCATTCGCAAGAATCGACGAAAGGAAAGGGAGATGAGAATATTGTTTCTGTCTGTTTCACACTCGTCAATACAGTCCTGCCACGATTGATGAATCTCTTCACAGCGGTCTCGACAACGCGGGTAAAACAACGATCGTCAAAAAGCTCAACGGCGAAGATATCATGAGTGTAAGCCCCACGTTGGGCTTCAACATAAAAACATTTGCGCACTCCAGGTGGGCACCCTCGGACCGACTCTTGCAGGACGCGACTAATGTCGACTCTCGGTTTCCAACATCTAAAGATACACTTTAAACATCTGTACGTGGACCTGCTGATGCACCCGACCTCTCCTCCGTCCGAACGCCTGACCTTTATATTCAGGGGATGTCGGAGGTCAACGAACACTCCGACCATACTGGCGGAACTATTTCGAACAAACCGATGCTATAGTATGGGTTGTCGATTCAGGTGACAGAATGCGCATGGCAGACTGCAAAGCCGAATTGCACAACCTTCTTACCGAGGATGTGAGTATGCACAATTCCTGCGGCCAAACACCTTGAACCCTTATCCCTAACGGCTGTCAAATACCCTGACAGCGGCTAGCCGGCGCGTCTCTTCTAGTCTTCGCCAACAAGCAGGATCTCCAAGGTTCAATGAATGACAGCGAAATCGAAGATGTCCGCATTTTCCCTCCTTGGCCTCCCTGAATCCAAGCTTATGACGCAACCCCCTAGGCTCTGGACCTCCGTGCAATCACGACACACCACTGGGCGATATGGCCGTGCAGTGCAGTCACTGGAGAAAATCTGGTGTCAGGATTAGACTGGGTTGTCGACGATGTAGGAGGGAGGCTGTACTATAGCTCCCCTGATGCGAACCTTGGTGCGGTTATGCAGCCTAAAGAACAGCAGAGTACCCATGGATTGACGTGAAGGAACGCAGGAACCTCAATCAACAACTCTGTTTAACGTGTACAATAATAGTGTGAGTTTGCGTTTTACTTTCAATCTTGATACTTTACTTTCCCCTGTACTTCATTCACCCTTACACAACAACATAGCGGCAGCATGCTCAGCTTTGATTCCCTGACTCTTCATCCGAAAGCTAACCTTCACCACTCTTCTAAGAGTAACTACCTGCACGGTCGGACCAAACCTAGATCATCCGATATGATGTTAACCTAAACACCAACCACCCATCAGTTAACCCCTGAATCCCTTTTGACACAAAAATGTCGTCCTGGTGTTCACGCCTTGCGAATCCCCATCTCTCAAACAAACAGCGGTCACTTTCCCTGATTTCTCGGTGGAAGTTATCATCTTACCATCTTACGTTCCCCGGCGTTCATGTTGAGAAAGGCTTTTTTTTAACCTTTGTCTTCCTTGTTCTCGTTCCGGCTCTTCGCAAACACCTCCAGATCTATACATCCTCCGATTTTTTCAATGACAGAGGACGATCTCAACAACCGCAGCCTGCGAATTGCATGTTCCGCGTAGACCATCAGTTTACGAGCGCCAAAACCTGCGGATCTGCGTCACATTGGCAAATCCAGCAAAACGTGCGCCCTCCAAAGGCCTCGTATGACTCTCACCTGCCATCTGCATGACATACCACTCCTGTCCGTCCCCATACATTACCTGTCGAGCAGCCTCCCGCTCACTGCACACGTCTGCCCTGTCCTATCTTTCCAATTACGTACATCAGAGCCTGGTGAGTCGCAAAACCTTGCGGTCCGCTTGCATTGACGCGTTCCGCAACCCAAAATCGCAATATGAGGGTCCCTTCGAGCTTCGGATACCCGTTAAACACTCTTTTCCCCTAAAAGAAGGGAATTCAATTATCCTAGAGTTCCTTGTCGCTCGATTCACCGCTGCGCACCAATCCCCTTCCAGTTTTCTCCCCGAAATCGCACGCTTCGTGGAACGACAACGGGAAACGGGAGAACAAATAGAACAAGAATGCTCTATGAGGACACGGCGTCTTGGTGCAATTCTTGTTCGCTCTCCTATCGGAACGTGCACGTTATGCCGCTCTACTGTCCTCCCCGTTGATCGATTCAAAGCCAGCATTGGACCCTGTATTGGTCGATCACTCCATTTCTCTTGTCCTTAAACATACACAGTAGTGCCACATCCTATTTCAAACTCTATAGCCACCCAAGCCCACGCCTGAAGATCTGGACCGATCACATTCCATGCTTAACCATATCACGACAGTTTATGTACGATAAACTTATACTTTCGAATATTCTAGTGTTCCTTCGCGATGGTTAAACGAAGAAGTTTGACTTATACAGACGCTGGACGGAGAGCTCAAACGCAAACAAGCTTTAGCTCTCAAGATTTCGACGAGATCCAGGGCTGTGCACGGATACTCTGTGGGAAGAACCAGTGCATCGATATACTGCGTTTCATTGTTTAGCCTCCAAGTTATTCAAAGGCGAAGAGTATTCTCCATTTTTCTCAGTATTCAAGAGGAGAAAACACGTATTCCTAACCCCCGATTGATAGCCGGGAGTAAGTGCGATCGCGCGCCCGCGTGGCCCCCGGCTCGCCTAAAAATTACTTGGTATGTGACGGGGGACGTGAATTTAAGGAGATGATCCAGCGTAGATTCATCGTACTTACCTCACTAAGTCGAGGTCGTTTATCCCAGCCCTGGCAACCTAATTATAACACGAATCGAATGACGCAAAGATGTCGTGTGACATGCGAAGGGAATAAGTAGCCCACTGGGCAACAAACTCGAGGAGTAGCGGCAGACACAAGCGTTGACATATGGCATAGTGCACTAGAAGAGACTAGAAGGCGGGTCTCCCGAAAAACCTCGGGGTGACGATCCTCATGCCCATGTATCAACCATGTGCCACTTATTTCGAGAGTCGATTGAAAGTTGAGGCGCGGACGTTGGATACGGCAGGGTCGGCGCAGGCAACAAAAACTGACATATGTGAACTTGCAGTACTCTCGATGGATCACCCCGCGGGGACTAAGTTTAAAACGGCGATAGATTCGGGGAGAGATTAGCTTCGGAGACCATTGGAATGACATGGTGCTGCATTTTCCCTACACAACGGAGAAGTCGTCTCTAAACTCCTAAGGCACCTTTCACATGAACGGAATTACAGCCATTCCATTTGACGAACGATTCTAAATAGTAACAGTAGAGTCTTGCAGAAACAGGCCTGTACCTTCGACATATGGGATTTGTGTACCAGAAGGCATCCAGGAGGATAATAGCATAGCAGGACTACTCGGGTGCCTCGGTTTGCGCTATCTCACATTTCAGAGCAAGCAGCAGACGAGAAACTGTTAGTGAATCCCAAGTGAACTGGGATTGCATTGTGAGATGGGTGACATGAAAAGATCTCAGGATCCCGACATGTGCGCATTCGGATCCCTAGATTTCTGCTGAAGGGATTCGGAATCCCTCGGCTATATGATGTGGGCAGATGACTTGCACGTGAGCGCGTTTTCCGAAGGGCGGAAGAGGACTTCAAAAGCTTGAGAACGTTTGGAAGCGTGTGCATCTTCGAAGTCGCGTGGAGCGATGAATTCATTTTGGGAGCAATTTCTATTACGGCGTTGGGGAGAGGATCTAGAAATTCCGTTGTGTGCAGCCCCATTTAGTGTGAGAATACATATCGGACGGGCACTGGACGACTGGTAGCTGGACACCATGGGCAGCAACGTTAGAGGTGGATTGGAGGTGATCCGGAATGTCCACGGACTGTGTACGATGAGTATCAATTGTGCTCATGATGTATAGTGGGGGAAGGGAGTGGGTGAAATAGGGGGGACCCTGACGTGGAATCGCGATTTGTCCGCGCCGTCCCTGCAGATTGACTGGCGATCTTCATCGAAGAGGAATGTGTGTTTCCGCCTCCGCCTCTGCGATATCTCTGCACCATATAAACCCCTTGGTGCTGTCCCATTCCTCACTACCCATCAAGCATGTCTTCCTCACAACAGCCCTGCCTCCACTTCACTCCCTCTTCAAAATCTCTCCAGTCTACTTCCGTCTTCTCCTCTTCCCTTCTCAGTCCTCGTGCTTGGGCTACTTCATTTGGTACATATCAACCACAAGCCCAGCTCACACCCTGCTCATCTCTGCTTTAGCCAGAAATTCTATTCTCACAGTCCTGGACGATGCCATTGTCAACGGTCATCTCACAATCTCCGATGCTCAAGGCACACACTATTACGGCAACTTCCACAAGGGATGCAATGACGTTCGCATTCAAGTCCATAGCGACAACTTTTGGTTACGCCTTCTCTTGTTAGTCTCCCGGCCCCTCTCATACCGATCCTATACTGACATCCTCTTCAGATCTGGTGATCTGGGCTGTAAGTTCAATATACAACCCGGCCCTCATCATCCACTAACGTGACTTCTAGTCAGTGAAGCATTCATGATCGGCGACATCGAAGTTTCCGACCTCAAGTCATGTATGAAAGTATGTCATCTTTCCATTCCTTTTAGCCCTGACTCTGACATTTCTCTTCTAAGCTATGGCTGGACAACCAAGCCGGCATGGAAGAAACTCTATCTTCCGCCGTTGCACGCATCTCCTCCGCCGTCTCTAGTTTCTACAATAGCTACCTCGGCCAGACGCGCTCGCAAGCACGTCTCAACGCCATCGCCAGCTACGACCAGTCCAACGAACTCTTCAAAGCCTTCCTCAGCTCAGAAATGATGTACTCCTGCGCCCTCTGGAGCGACGCTGAGGGCGGTGTCCGTGGTGACCTCGTCTCCGGCCCCACTCCTGGAGATCTCGAGGCTGCACAACTCCGCAAGATACGCCATGTCCTCAACAAAGCACGCGTCAAGCCTGGGCATCGAGTACTCGAATTCGGTTCCGGCTGGGGTGGCCTCGCCATCGAAGCGGCGACCACCTACGGCTGCGAGGTTGATACTCTCACCCTCTCGATAGAGCAGAAGACCCTCGCAGAGGAACGAATCAGAGCTGCTGGTGTCGAGGACCGTGTCCGTGTTCACCTCCTTGATTACCGGGAAATTCCTGCCGAATTCGAGAAGGCCTTTGATGCCTTCGTCAGTATCGAGATGCTTGAGGTGAGCACTATCTTCTTTCTTCACTCCGCCATCATTGCTAATCAACACTATCATTTTAGCACGTTGGTGCCAAGCACTATAACACATATTTCAAGCTCGTAGACTTTGCACTAAAATCCAGAGACGCTGCAGTCGTCGTGAGCGCCTCGACATTTCCGGAGAGCAGATTCTCTGGCTACCAGTGCGTATCATTTTTCATTCTCTCGGAAGCTTATTCAACCCCACTTTGAATAGAGCCGAAGACTTCATGCGTCGTTACATGTGGCCCAACTCGTGCCTGCCGAGTGCAACGGCACTCATTACCGCCGCACAAACTGCGTCACAGGGCCGCTTTACCCTCGAGGGTGTAGAAAACCATGCAGCCCGTGAGTACTCAACTCAGCCACTTTTAACAATATGCTGACGATCTTCACAGACTACCCCCGCACACTTCGCGAATGGGGCAGACGGCTCGACGCCAATCTTACACAAGACTTGATTTCCCAAGACTACCCCGCCCTCCGGGACCGCGCTGACTACGACGCGTTCAAACGCAAATGGCATTATCTCTTCGCATACGCTGGTGCTGGCTTTGCAAAGGGATACATCACTTGTCACATGCTCACGTTTATCCGCCAAGTACGTTTCTTTCCTCTGCCCGTGTGAGGACACCCCCCTGATTTGCCGCGGTTTCTCCCTTAGAATGACACACCGGAGCAGTGCGACTGATGGTGCAGATGACGATAATAGATCCCGATCTCATCTCCTCGCATACTTTTCAATCCTCTATCCTTCGTCATTTCAAACTGGTTCTGGCACCGACATTCACCTGCATCCTCCATCAATACCCGCATCATCGTCATTTTACCATCACCATAATGGTCATCATCACCTTCTCCCGGGGCTCTGTATCATTATTGCGCATATCCAATTCTTGGCCTTAGATTCTCCCACCTTATGTTATACCTCATCTGTTATGAAGTCAAATTAGGCACGGACAGATCATAGACAGAACCCATCTGCGACATCGTTGTATCATACTAGACACTTACCCATACCCAATACAAAAATTTCTGACATACTCATTAATGGTGCACACGCGGAAACTTGTCTGTATCTATCATCTGATATGGGAGGAACCTCTCAAACTCATTCAGATTGCGAGTTGTGCCTGTAACATGCCAACGAGGCAGATTTGGAGTGAACCCTTGTCAATATGTTATCAAGGAGAGCTCTCAGATCTACATTAGTCTATTTTTAGATGCCTCGGCACGTTTTTTTCTCTCCACATCCCACCAATCGAGTCCTCAAGGCGCAGATATGGCTTGCACCAACTGAGAGCGACACAAGGTAGCCCGGCCATACGGAAATGGGGCGATTGCAAGATCGCAAAAATATCGAATGCTTGGGGGTACCAGTGGGAGTAGCACTAGCTACTTTGAATCACCTCGCAACCTATGACATACGATAACGATAATCGTCCGCATTCGGGCCGGACTTATGACGGTCCTTCGACAGCCTTCAAGTTGGGTCTGAATAATAATATCAACACGAGTTCGCAACACATGTCCTCGCATTCAAGGTTCTCTCGGAGGCATTGTAGAGTTTGCGGTTGTAGAGCAATCTTCTTCCAAGTTAGGATATGTTAAACTTACGATGACACCTGTCCTAAATCGGAGAAACTTTAACTTTTTAAAGGCTCGCCCCGAATCGCCACGTACGGAAGAACCTCCGCGCCCTATTCAACAATATAAACACGATGCTATTATACGCAAGAGGTATATGTAAACAGCCTAGGCGACGTATGCAATAGATGGAACATACATAAGTGAATAACGTGCAGATATCTAAGGCACAATAAACATGTGCATGGATGTGGTATAACAAGATAAATACGATAATAAGGGGGAATCACAATGTATCAAGAGGGTAAACGAGTGGGATCCAATTTCGATATCCACGATTGCAGTTCCTTTGCACTTGGGGCTGCTAGTGCATGTGAATTAGATGCAGTGAAAAGGGTAAATGAAAACGGTTTCTAAGCCCATCATTAATTATTTTTGTGGAGCATATGCAACAGCGAAAACCTACCCCGAGCAAAAATTCCTTCTGAGGATCACTTTCAACGTTGACTCCAGTAAGGCTGACGATTCCCGTCTCCTCTACTTCATTGGAGTGGGCATAAATATGGAGATATGGTCTAGTTTCCAATCAACAGCCGGAAAAGATATCCTGGCCTTGGGGGACATACCTTCGGAGAACAAACCAACGCCTCTCCCAAAAGTCCTTACTGGCATCAGAAAGTATCATCAGATGTCCTTTCTTGGTAGCACTATCACTTCAGAGGCGGAGTTATCATTCCATGTCGAGGTAGCAAAAACAAATTGGTCATACCTCCGAGGCACAACCTTGGTTTCGGAGATCAGCTTCAACCCATCGAGAGATTCCAAGTCGGTGGTAGTTCTTGTTGATGACAACGACTCTTCAGGGTCAGAGGGATCCTGAGTGAGGACGATCTGCGCAGCCTTAGTTCAACAGAATCTCATCATATCATGAAAGTAGTTTTACCTTGCCCCGATGACCAAATTGCTTCTGCCATAGAGCAAGAGATCTTCTCAAGAGATCGTCGGATCGCCATGCAAGGGTGTCCATTGGTATCAGTCGAGGAGGCGAAACGGCAAGAATGACACGAATGGCTTGCACATCAGCCGCCCGCCGCTCCGTTGAAACCAGCCGGGAATAATCCTCTACTACTGAAATGCCTCTTGGCTTCCAAACACCAAGGGCTTCCTCGCCTCGGACATACTTTTCTGATGTATCTAGTCTCCAGAGATCCTTCGGCGAACGTGTCAGGGGCGGCGATAATCGCACACTGAAGAGTGTACTAGTCTTCGAAAGAATTTTGTTGGATCCGAAAAATGTCATTAGTTTCGACGGGGGGCTAGCATCGCGGGTCCGCATGCTGACAGCGATGTCCATGTTAAACTGCACCGGGTCACCACAAGTCTCTACTGCTAAAGCCCAGTTGATCTGCAACAGGATTCGCTGGTTGGGAATGGTAATTCTGTTTAATAGCACCGAATCATGAACACTCGAGTCCCAAAGGGCCTCAGCTGTCAGGAGACCAGTGCCATCAGGCTTGAACACCACATTCTGCTCTTTGAGTAGCGGTAGGGTTACCAGCGCCTTTGACGTCGAATCATGCATTCGACCTTTAGCATCAAGGAGCCGGACGTTTCCTATTCGAACCTTGGTGAATTCGGTCCATGGCAGTTGTTGACCAGAATTGGACGACAGTGACAACACAATACGCCTCTGAAGCCCTTGGTGCAACAAGAAAGCTCCAGGATCGATATTACCCTGAGCGACGACTGGAACAGGGAAGTATGATCCTTCAGGGCCTAGTTCACATAGTTGTGTCCATGCCACAACGTCGTGCGTTTGGACCACAACGAAATCATTTTCAGACCGCCGCATAGGTTGCGATGGCGAAGGTCGGGTGTCAAGTGTATAATTGGCTGAAATGGACGTTGAGTACGACTTCTGCTCACGCAGTTCATCCCAGCGCTCCAGACGTTCCAGATAGGTCGGTCTGACCACTGCAAAAAATTCGATAGGTGCATATGCTTGGCGCACATATGTCAACACCTTGTTTGTAGCGACGATGGAAAAGCTGCGACGGAACTTCAACTCTGACAGAGAGGAGATATCCATGTCCAAGGATGATGATGGAAAAACCTCTTCAGAAGACGGGTTTGGTCCCAAGATGGAAGACAGTCGAACTTGAAGATGGACGGCAGAAAAATCGTGGGAAGATAGGCCCTTGACAGAATCGACGGTCAAGAAAAATATTAATTTGCTGCCAGGTAGAATGGTCCCAGGAACGGGTGAAGCAGATCGCGTCGAAGGTGTGGAACCATTTAGATGTTTTACAGATGGGACCACACTCGATATTTTGATATCAATTCGGCACGAGCCTATCGCTTCAGCCGTGTACCGGCAGAATATCGGAACAGTAGAAGTCGAAGACAAACGGCGGGCAAGCGGGGCAAGCGAGAACAAGGCATTGCCGATGAAGGAATATTCCGGGGGTGGGGAGTCATAGAAAGGTTCGTCCGAGGAGAAATGCTCTGTGTACGATGGTCGGTCGATGTATGTTGTCAGATTTCGCATGCGTTGCACCTGTTGCTGCATTCGATCAAGCGACCACGAATAGATCGCATTGTGTCGCTTATCTAGAACTTTGACAGCGACCGACGGCTGAGTGGCAGATGCTAAGATTGGGTCAGCGACGTCGCCAAACTCGTCTAAGCCAGCAATCGTGCCAACGGCGGAAGTAGGCGCGCCGAGCGAGCCACCAGCAGAGATGGTGAAGTTATACGAAACATCCTTCCCGAGTTCCTTACTGTTGAGCTTCAGACTTGCTTAAAGACCATTGTAAATAACTTTACGTCACGCACCTGATGATATTTGCCTCCTTGATGAGGACGGCGTTCGATAGAACTGTTTCTGCCATCGAGAACGAACGATGAGCCCTCCATTTATCAATGACTTTGCGAATCGATCGAAGTTGCTTGGCAGTATAGATGACTGGTTCAAATTGCACTGCCTCCATATCGATTTCCCCTCGAGCACGCGCATCAATTAGCCGTTTCATCTGGTTACGCACAAGCCTGAGTTGATACTCCATATGGTCCTTCTCCACCTTCAGGTCCTCAGCTTCTGTTGAAGACTCCGCCATTTCCTCGAGTCGATGTTCTAGCTGCTGCTGCACATCCTTTAACGAGTCATTCATTGCAGGACTTTGCAAGCTCGTGTCGTCCGTCGTTGCATCGCTGGGGGGCGGCCGTCCAGGTTCGCTCCATATGTCCTCGGCGTGGCTAAGCCTACTCTCTGGTCGTGAGGGTTTGGAGTTGTGGTCACGCATCGTCTTGACCTTAGTGATCTTTTCGAACAGTTTATTTAAGTCTTCGTCTGGCAGGTTATCGAACGTTGGATCTAGCCCAAGTCGAGCAAAGGCGGCTTCCCGTTTGGCGTACGTCCAATCCACATCTGCTGTATCCGTTGATGAAACTGGGGAGTCTGGTCTCGTCGATGTGTCTGCGCCTGTCTCCAAATCAACAACGGAAATGCTCAGGTGCATGTTTGATTTCATGGTGGCACGATCCCTTTGTTTGCGGACTTCCTCAGGATTGTTAAACCGGAAAACATGATTGTCGCCTAAAGAAATGAGATAGCGCAATCCAACTGAAGGTCGTGCACATACCGAGAATGATACGAAATCCAGAACGAAGTTTATAGGGCTCAAGAATGGTTAGGCGCAGCCCTCAAGGATGAATTTAAAGAGACTTACTTGACCAGGTTCAATTTGTTTACCGTTCAAGAACTGCCAATATGGGTGAGTGGCATGTAACCCTGATTATCTCTAACAGAAATTGCGTACAGTCACACTGTCTGGCAGGGATTGCATTACAACCTTCCCTTCATTGTTCTCGAAGTAACAATGTTCCTGAAGTATATTGTCACCACTCAAACGTATTGCAGCAGGCTTTTCACTGTCCATACTACCGACCTAAAGAGAGAAACAAAGGGAACATGACTTTGAATCCAATCACGTGCACAACCAAGAGTATCACGGACCGTAGTCTTGCCAGGTTTGATTTGATAGATCAAGCATTCACTCATAAGCGGATCTACGGAATGGTCAAGTCAGAACAAAGGGACGCAATCATAAGGGAATCATTTCAAACCTTCATTCTGAAAGACATAACTCATGGTCAGCGCTCACGTTGAAGAGATCATAAGAATGAAAGACACACCAGATTCACTAAATGTGGCATCTGATCACAGAAGCGGTCAGTTAATACGCCGAACTTGCACTTGACCTCATGAAAGAAAGTTCAACCGACGTACCTTCTTTGGTGTATGAACACCGACCAAATTCTTATCCACTGTGATACCCAGCTCCTCCAGCGCCTTCTCCCGCTCTTTCTGCACCTCCTGAGTCCTGTGCATCTTCTGTTCCCATGTCTCATTCAGGCTCTGCATCAATTTCTCGCTCGCCTCCATCTGTTCCTGGAGCTCAGCCTTTGTCACCGTCTTGATCCGTCCATCCTTTGTCTGGTATGTAACCTTCTGCTTCTCTGGTGGGACCTTGGGGTCGTACACGTCTTCACTATTTGATCCCGATACACGAGCTGCGTGGGGCAAGAAACCACGATCGTTAATCGTTCTCCAGTATGCAGGGGCCACGAAGTGGCGGTTTGATCGTACCTCTGAGCATCTCCAGCTCTTCCTTGAGTTCGCGAACCAGCTTCGCGTTCGGATCCTCATTTACAACAGCCTTATTCTTTATCTTCTTGGCCTGATCGGCATAACGCAAGGTGCTGAGCGTTTCCTCGTAGTCAGCAGGTGATATAGCAGCGATCATAGCCGTTTTCGAGTTACCGCCTAAGCTATCCTTCAGCAGCCATGTGAGTACCTGAACAGAAAAGTGAGACCAAAATCCAACGGAGGAACAACATTGGACTGAAAGCAGCGCACCGAGTCACGATATGGAACAAATTCTTCTGCTTTCCCCCTTTTCCCCTTCTTACCATGATCGGCTTGACTTGCGAGTGCCAGCGCCGAAATGACCTTACCTAATGTGGTCAGCGACTTGTTGATGTTCGCTCCTTCTTTTAGTCGTTGGCCCGTCGCTCCCGTAGAATTTGCTCTTTCCGATCCGGCCAAATCGACTAAACTGATGTGTAAAAGAAGACACATGAGAGACGCGCAAGGGCATATCGGCGATGAAACGTGCAGAGAGCAAGTCACACCTGATTCGCGACACCTTTTCCGTGTCCATGTTTGTTTCTACGTCGTGTCGTTTCATGGTCAGAAGAAGGGTAAAGACTGCATGAGAACGGGATGATCTTGCGTACAACATAATCATTAGTTAATCCACCAGTTCATGGTAAATAAAGACGTACGTTTCGTTCATATTCGTAGCCGCGACGGTTCTCGCTTTGTTTCCCTCATCCATGAGCGTCATCATCTCATCATAACTGCTGACAACCAGCTTGGACAAATCCTCCACGTAAGGTCCCATACTGGGATGCTCACGAACCCTAAGATTCCCCGTATTTTTGGGATTCAGCAGGTCCCGCACTTTCTCATTGTAAATCTGTGCGGATATAAGTCGGACATACATTTGGCATGCGTGAAAGATGAATATCTGACCTCTATATATGAGACTTCGACGGTAAAGCTGAGGCATGGATCTTCTGTTTGTTTCGTTGCTACACGGTCGAAAAGTTCTAAACATGTCAAAGGGATGATACCCTTGTCCGCCCCATCTGCGTGGGTTTATAAACAGTTGTTCACAGCTAGCCCTGAAATGCGACATACAGCCCATCATACTGCGTAACCCGTTTTAGTCGAATCGAAAATGCCCCAAGTATTCAGAAACTCACCTATAAGATTTCCCTGATCCTGAATCGCGTCCAGTAGATTAGCACATAGTTGTTTGGCCACATAGGGCATTCGCACCAGTCTGTCCATCTTACGCGTTCTGTATTTAGCACCCTTGCATATTTCGATGAGACAGCTACTCACAAGCCAAAATACACGCATTAAAGCCAGAAAACCCATGGTCCAACAATTCTTTTCCCAAGTCGTCATAAAGTGTTTGCTGCGAGCAGTACCCCGGCTCATCCCTTGGCCCCGCCGACCAATAACTCTTGTCGAAGCTAAATGACATCATCTTCCTCTCTGTCGCCCGCTTTGAATCCTGGGCAGAGCCAACCTCTGGAGGATCTATCAAAGTTTGGTTTCCGGACATGCGAATGAGTGGCTTCGCGCCTCGGGCAAGTTCTGTGCATAGTAATGAGACAAGAAAAAGTCAGATATGTTCACCCCATAGAATCGAACGTGGAGTCGATGCGCACCCCGTGAATTGAGCGGTCGACATCGGACAACAACTTTGATGTTTCCGTCGCCCGCCTCGGCCATGTCAAGTGATTAAGGATGTCCGATTGAGAGACGCGTTCCGAGGCGAATTCAGCGAGAAAGGGGGTGAATAGATTCCCCAAAGTCGCAGGAAGAAGTTCGGAGGAAAGGAAATTGTAAGTAGCCCCGCACCAACTTTGCACGCGTTTTGGGTGCACTGAATCAGGTTGGTCAGAGATCATGCCCTCCAGGGAAATTCACACTCAGAGCCAAACACTGTGCAGCAAAAGCATTGCATTGTTCTATCGTGTTAGCATGGATACTAGCTTGGATACAAGAGCTTATTCGCTTATGGTTACAACGCTAGTAAATGATTCATTGCGCACAGGTGGTTATATTGTCGACGTAACATTCGACGTTCAGTGCGCTTTTATCAGGTTAACGCTATGTGGGAATCCCCCTCCTGTCATCAAGGTGATTTGTTCATTTTACATACGAAATGGCTGATGTCGCAAAATCTAAAGCACCCGGTAATACCTGGTAATACGCGATATTGGTATTATATCCGTCACCCTCGGAGACTCATGTACTTATGCGAAAAGCTATGTACATGAAAAAGGACAGATAGTCTGAGTCAACACCGCCTAGCTAAAAAAAAAAAGACGAGGGTCGACACCTGCTGATGCTATCCCTGATAGTGTGGCAGGAATTAGATGTTTGAAAATTGCACCAGGAATGAGACAGTTCTGATATTGTTGTTCAGATTGAATATATTTATATAGTAAAATGAGGAATTTCGGTTATCATCCCACTGACAGTGACATTCAGAAGAGGAATATTTAATTTATGTTTGATTATCTTATGGCTGCAACAGGGGCTGATTAATGATGTTACTATACAAACCATCCTGCTTCGTGTGTTGGGCGAGGGAGGGCAGCAAACTAATCATAAAAGAAAGAGAGATGTGTCCCTCGCATCTGGTGAGACAACATTGTCTTTGTCGTCGTTGCTGTGTCATCCGCCATCTCCTTTTCCTCTCATTACCATCCCTGTCCCTGTCCTGCTCCTATGCACCGGTAGCACCTGCTATTCACCCTACGAGCAGTTGCTCGCAGCGGTGGGCAGGTACTAGTTGTACTTATTGGCCCAAGTTATTGTCGTCGTTGCCGGAGTCATACTCTGTTTGCATCCGTTGACGTCATTGGCACCCACTCACCCTGCGAGCAGTGGCCCGCAGCGATGGTGACAGGTGCTGAGTCGTCCCTTGGGCGTTACCTGTTTCGAAGGGTGCGCAGGGGGTTAGTGGTGATGTGGCGAGAGTACGGGGCGGGTGCTTACCTTGTAGCTGCCCTGGCCACCTAGCACTTGGGGTTGTGCTAGACCCAAAGAATCCCTCTCATCCCATTTAGTTTGGGAGGAGGGGCTGGACGGGCGGCGCGCGTCGTCATTCTACCTAAAAAAAAGTAACCTAAAAAGAATAGGAAGAAACTGTTTAGTTGGGAAAAGGAAAATAGATTGGAAACACTCACTTATTCTGTTTTGAGAGGCCGTGGTCCCAAGAGACAGCGGATGGTCGTTGATGCTAGCGGGTGACATGGCACTTTTGCGGCCACGCCGGTTACCGATTGTCTGAGTCGGGGGGGTGGTCAAAGCCGTTAATGGTGCATAGGTGTTGTGGGAGGGAAGCAAGGTAGTAAGAACAAAGTCGACGTGGCAAGAGAAGACGATGCGAGAACTTGAAGATTTTTTATTTAAAGAATATCACTTCGGGTGACAAATTTATAAGATAGTAGATCATACTCATCTAGACTTGTATCAAAATATTATACATAATCATTGTTTCTCGTTCAGCTCCGACGCGGTTTTCACTGGGGGCCTGAAGTTCAGCCGATTATCGTGATAATGCGATGATATCGATCCCCGTTGTTGCTCTCTCCGAGTCTGTCACAAGGGGTAAGTGCCAAAGCTTCCTATGACTGAACGCAGTACTTATGGTGGTCTTGGCCAGGCTACTAGACGGAACCTTAAACCGCGTGTCGTTATCAGTTTTAAACCGTATTGTTGAAACTTGATCTCTCATTCTTTTCAAATCTCTTCCCAAAATCAAAGGTATGTCTGGGTGCAGGAAAGTCGACGATATACTCAGTCTTCCGTCAGAACCTTGACGATTTGTATCTCCAAAATTTCTGCACGGTGGCGTGCTATCTCAATCATTCAATTTCAGGTCAAACCGCCTCTTTGACCGTCAAGAATGAACACTGAATACCTGCCCAATATGGGCCGGCCTACGAACAAAACACCGCCTGCCCAAGTCGACCATCTATACAAAGAACGCGATGAAGACCTCACCGTAATTCTCCATGTCACTCGCTCAAACATACACCCCTACAATCCACGGGACAACCACTGGACTCTCGCTTGGGAGTTGGGCACATACGGGAAGTTTCCCATTCACCGCAGGATATCCATTATTCGCGAGACTGGCACAGACCGTCTCACCAATTGGGGTGCACTCACCAAATCCACTTCCACAGTCAGTCTAGGACAGGCCGTAGAATTTCCGTTGAAGAAGATGAGTCTATCGCAGCGAAAAATGCTGGAGGACATCGGTAATCGTACTGAAGTAGTGAAGCCGAACGGGACGTGGAATTGCCAGGACTGGATCATCACTGTTCTGAAACGCGCAGAGGCGCAAGGTCTTGTTACCCGTGACGAGTGGACGGCCACTGTAGAGGCGGCCACAAAGATCTCTAAATAAAGGTACAAATTCACATCAAGCGGAGGGAAAGAAAGCGCCGGACTTTCATGCATCGTATGGACCCATCGGACTTTTCTAAATAGAATTTATCGCTATGCCATTAGTACTGCCATGGACAACTAAACTCATAACCCTTTTTACCCTCTGCACGACGACTTGTGACTGGGAGGTCGCGATTCGAAGCACGAACAGATGAACTCCATGGACATACCCGTTTCAGCTCACGAGAGGGAAGAGATGAAAGCAACGAGGGAGAGTGGTATGATATACAACGATACATGGGATATCGATAAATAAGTCATTGATAGAACACGTGTAGATCCAGTGGATAGCGTAAGGTATAGCAAAGTACATTCTAGAAAGCGCAAAAAGATGGACGTTATCAGGGTGGGAGATTGGAAAAATGGGTACGCAGAAAGCAAGATATCGGACAGGGAAAAAGAAGATAAACAGAGCTATATATTGGTGGTAAACAGAGCAGATGGAATTCCCTACCCAGCGCCCGTCTGCCGGCGTTTACGCGTCCGCTTCGGCGGTAACTCAGGAGTCGCCGTTGTCGGGGAAGAGGTTTCCGACGCTTGTTTGCGCTTTGAAGGCACATTATTGCCAGTGATTGCGCTCGACGACATAGATGGAGACGCAGTAGGCACTGTCGACGACGACGACGCCTGGCTTTGTTGAGGTATTGTCTTGTGCTGCTTTTGCGGCGAGTTACTCGCAGACGGAGGAGCATTTTTAGGTGAGTTCATGGATGGTGCAGATGGGGGATTTGGGGGTGGGTTCGTAACGGAAGGTGGGGCACTAGAGTAGAGTGTCACAGGGGGTGTCGACATCATCGTGCTGCCGTGCACCACAGAGCTAAACATCATGTGATTGACACCATTAGGGAGGTGGCTTGGAAGTGGCGGGAACGGTGGTGACTCGCGAAGTCTCATGGCAAACTGTTTCAATGCGTCTGATGAACGAAGGGATCGGTCATGCAGTCTATAAACAGTCGTCTTCCATGTCAATGGCGATGCTTACCAAGTGGTCCAAGTTTTAGGTCTGTCGAAAATGATATGAGATCCGTCATCTGAGACACGCTCTCGGCGAGCTAAGAACCATATCAGATGAATTCAATATTGACAGTCCTGATCGCAGATACCCACCTCCAGGCACCTCATGGTAGCCTGCGGAATTCCGAAAGCATTCACGGGTTCTCCAGGTAGAGACGCCCAATCGATGGTCACCCTAGGCTCCTCCCACTTCTTGTCCTCCTCGAGCTGCTGCTGCTGCTGGCTTGTAGTCCCGTTCAACGTAGGGGTCGGCGCATTTCGAATTGCTGGCATCTTCGGTGATTCCAACGTTCGAGTGCCTATGATCGAGTCGAGCGAGATATACTTATCATGGTGGTTGGCATCGAATTGGAATTCTTCAAACTTGAGTAGAAACTGCGATCCCTGTGCAGCTTGTGTACTACCTGGCGGATGAGGAGACGTGACAACGATGCGCGCCGTTAGTGGGCCCCGAAGTGTCACCGTGTAGCCGTTGTTATATTTATATGTCCACACGGCTCCAACGCATTCGACGATGGAATGGCCTTGTGCAAACATCCGTTCCCGAGCACCATCTAATGATAGAGTCATGGATTTTACCCCTGATTGAGTGGTGACAAGGAAGAATCTAGGAAGAATGGGGACGCCAATTTCTGACAAGTCATACAATATCAGAGAAAGTCAATCCAGTGCATTGTAAGCAACTGACCGAAAGGCTTCGCTTCATTCCGTTGATTATCCTTCCAAAGTGTGAACTTCATCACGGCTTTTGGTGTAAAATATTCCTTGACAAGTTCATTCCACCAGGAGAGCTGCAGCTTCTGTTGAAACAGCAGAACTTAGTAGTGATAGTGATGAGTCCGGAGGCATCTACCGTTTTGCTTTCGCTAGCTAGAACACCACTAAATTGGAGCAGGCGCATGAGGCCCTGACCACTTCCGAGGGGTAATGCAGGACTAAGATGTGACAGCTCAGTGTATCATCCAAGGAATAGAGTGGTAACGTACCCATTTGGTGCCGACCTAGGTATTGACGGCGGTGATGCATCTTCTGGCGGCTGTGTGGATGATGCGGAAGGACCAGATAAAGCAGGCAATTGAGGTGGTCTTGGAGCAATCGTCATATGCGGGCCAGGCCCCGGGGTTTGCATCTGGGGGGCTATTCTTGATCCAGGGGGTGGTGGCGGTGCGCCTGGAGGCAGTTGTGAATGCGGAGCTCGAGGACTGCGTGGTTGTTGGGAAGGAGGTCTAGGCAACGACTGGGGCTGCGATTGTGGTCGCTGGGGAAGTGAGCTCATATGCAGATCTGATTGAGGAGGAGATGGATGGGATTGTTGATGTTGGGATAGTTGTTGCTGTTGGGGAAGAGGGTGGAGGTTATGTTGAGATGGCGGTCTGGGGGGTACATGGTGCGGTGGTCCCATTGGGAAAGGGGTTGCATAGCTTTCCGATGGAGTATTCATTTGCTCGAATTGTTGGGCTGGAGTCAAAGGGAAGCCAGTGCGAGTTCCCCCAGGAGTATTCATACGGGTAGGCATGGTCTGAGGCATATCAGTCATCGGAGCCGGAGGCGTTGAAGAAGTGGGAACAAAAGAATATCCATTTTGCGCTCTAGGATTGCCGTGACCCTGTGGGAATTGGGAATTGGGAAAGTCCATGAAGGAGAGAGAACCATCCCCGGGCGGCATCTGTGGGCGATTATTGACGGGAGTGCGTGAAGGTCCCGGCGTGGCCATGGACATACTCGGCGTATGCGTTTGTGAATGATGGGAGCTCGGACGAGGAGACGATACCTTTTGTGGTGGTTGATGTTGTGAGTTTTGAAATTGATTTTGACGTGGCCCCAGCGGATGAGAATGGGATGGAGGCTGCGATAAGCTGTCCATGACTCGAGGTTGAGCAGAACCTGTTCGACCGGGTGCCATGCCAGGGTTCCCACCAGGCCGATTCATGCCCATAGACATTTCAGGAGACATTTGACCTTGCATCGGTTGCTGTGGCTGCTGTTGCATTCGTAATCCCGGATGCATGCCATTCATGCTCCCTTGAGTCATACCCATACCCATACTGCTATTTACAACATTTGGAGACATTCCGCCTGGCTGACCCGAACCCTGACCGAGCTGCGATTGTGATGTAACGCGCCGCACGCCAGCCACTTGGGGCTGCTGAATCATGTTGGCATTAAATCCTACCGCAGGGTTGCGCACCATTCCACCCAAATGTGGCGCGCCGATGCCCCCCGGCACAGAGGCCCCCGACGGACCTATCAGTGAGTGGCCACCTTGACCCTGTCGCAGGGGCATTTGTCGTGCTTGTCGCTCCTCTCTCTCATGCATTTGCTGCATGAATCGCTGCTGCTGCTGCGGGGTCATAGTGTGGGGCGAATTGCCCAGCATCATGCCAGCATTGCCAGCATTGCCAGCATTGGGGTTCGGAGGAATACCAGGATGGTTCGGGCCAATTTGTTGCTGACCAGATTGAGGAAGATTTTGAATGAATGGAGGACCAGAAAGCATGTTCGGTGCTTGTGTTAATCCCGTTCTTAACATATCTGAGCGAGCGGGGCCGCTCATCTAGTGCACGGAGGGATAAACGTCAGTTTTAGAGCTTCTCGGTCTAGCATGGGAAGTTGAAATGTCGAACAGTGGGAAGGATAGAAGACTGGGTAGTGAGATGGGCAATAAATTCACCAGACAGTCAGGATTCGGACTTGCAAAGAATCTCCGATGATCGGCTAAAACGCTGCGACGAAAACCAAATAAAAAGCAGCAGACGAGGGAGAGGAGCGGTTGAGAGACAATCTGAGCCGAGGAAATCGTTCAGAACGAGGAAGAAAGGTGGAGAACCCGCGAAGCCGACAGTGTGAGCGCACTGTTGATACTGTTGAACGGTTTGCACTACACGTGGCTCGACTACCCGACTGCCTCAATCGGGCAACTCCCAAAATTTTCTCTCTCGTGTTGTTCACTTCAATATGGTACGCAAACTCAAACACCACGAGCAGAAGCTCCTGAAGAAAGTCGACTTTCTGAATGTACGTCTCTCCTCGTCCTCCGTGTTCAATTCAACGAATTTGGTGCAGTGGAAAGAAGATGCCAACCTCCGGGAAATCAAAGTAATGCGCAGATACCACATCCAAGACAGAGAGGATTACCACAAGTCGATCTTACATACAATCGCCTTCTCTTCCGTTACTCAATGAAGCCTTAGGTATAATAAACTTTGCGGATCGCTGCGTTCATTTGCGCACCGCGTTTCCCTGCTTCCAGCCCAAGATCCTTTCCGAACTCGCATGGAAGGTCAACTCCTGTCGAAATTATACGACATGGGTGTTTTGAACTCGTCAGCCAAACTAAGCGACGTCGAGAACAAACTTACGGTTGCCGCCTTCTGTCGCAGGCGACTCGCAGTGTTCGTGTGCATGTCTAAAATGTCGGAGACGGTCAGCGCGGTATGTGCTTGTGCAATACTCACCAAGGTCTTTGCCATGAACCGAATCTATAGGCTGCTAAATTTATTGAGCAAGGGCATGTTCGCGTTGGCCCCGATACCATCACGGATCCTGCGTACCTGGTTACCCGGTGTGTATCCACCAGTCCTTCCATGGGCCTGACCTTATACAGCTGTACAGACACATGGAGGACTTCGTGACATGGGTCGACACTTCAAAACTGAAGAGAACCATTCTCACATACAATGATGAGGTAGATTTCTCCGTTTCGCCTCATGGAACTGTGGTCACTGACAGTCTGAATATTAGCTCGATGACTTTGATTTACTTTAAAGCTATAGTAAGGTGGTGACTGAGTCAACCGAGTTAGTCCGACTTATTTCCCCCAGATCAACCCCTTAGAATGTGCAGAATCATGCAATTGCCACCACCGGAGGGTGCCGGCGGCGAATCTTCAGCGGCGATTGTCAAATTACTTGCGGAGGATTTGCCTTTGATGGACAGTAAATATCAGACCTGGGTCCGACATTGCGCAGACAGACATGAGCATGGGCTTGCGATTCCGAGATTTTCCCTTGCCCAGTCGCTTTTGTGGATGAACAACTAATCAAATGCATTTCTTCGTTTGATGGCGAAGAACTGGAGTTGTTAACAAATGATACGTAACTGTATTGTGCCGATTAGACATGATGATGTGTTGCTCGTCTGCATCATATTCTCGAACAGCAAGTCCTCCGATTCAGACGGTGTCTGGCCGTTTAAGACCTCGATCAGCTTGCTCTCTATTATTTCAAGCTCTTCCGCATGGTGGAAATTCAAGGGCACCATCTTCCCATCAACGACCTTTCTAAGGAGACACTAATGCCCACCACGCATCTGCACCACTAGGCGAGACTCCTGGTGCATCGGACAGGCTAGCATACCAATTCTGCCATCCTGGCGGTAGGGATCCAGACATGGCAGCCATTCAATGGGGAAGGCCGGTCATGCCAATGCCACAGAGGAGTGAAGATCCAGCGACAATCTCGTAAATCTGCTCACGAACCAGAGTCAGTGTGGGAGAAAGCGGGATAGGACACACAGCGGCGCCGAGGGCCCAGACATCGGCAGCAGGCTCGACGGGCGGGTAAGCGGTCTTCTCGACAACTCGCGCAAAAGCCAGCTCTGAAGCGCAGGCTTCCACCACGCATTGGAAGCTCAGGAAGCTCAGGGGTACTGTTCCAGCTTCATGGGCTACAGGAGGCATGATCAAGAAATGGTGTGGAGTCAGGAAAGAGTGGCTCACCGCTGCTTAAGTCATGTATCTTCGTCTGAGGGAGATCTGAACGGGCGATGCTGTCGTAGTATGTCGCAAGAGCACATGGTGCAATGGGTAATGAGGACATTGGTTGGCAGAAGAGGTAGGTAGAACAATGGTAAGCTCATGTGGGCTGAGGTCTTGCATGACGTCGCCCGGATCCTGTCCAGCGAGCTTCAGAATGGCAAGCCCAACGTTCCTGAGGTGCAGGTCTAGAGGAGCGTCAGGAGGAGCGTTGACAATGCACACCTCCGTGAACGATTGCTGCATATGTAAGTGCACTATAGCTTGCGGAAGGCCATGAGTCACCATCTGTGGCAGCTTTGCGCCAATGTGGGAGGTGTTTAGAGGACAGAAGTGAAAGTATGGGGGCGATAACAGCCGTCACCAGGACAGAATGGGCGCCATTTGGGCCATTCAAAGTGAAATCCAACGGGGTCAGGACAGGGGAGGCTGCTCGCCGTTGGTTCATCTTAGAGGCGGCTTTGAGCATGGCCCCCTCCCTCATCAGACCGCCATCAGCTGTTGTGATCTTGACCACAACGAATGCGTTGCTTGGATCTGTCTTCTGGGCTGGCCACACTGTCGCGTATGACCCAAGCCTAGCTTGTGCACGATCCTATACTGGCGTGACCCCCTCTCACTGTTTTCTGGAGACTCGGACAGTGCCGGTAGCAATAAAGTGATAACCTCCAGGGCTGAGGGACGTAACAGGTCATAGTCTCCATTGAGCTAAAACGGAAATTCTTATGTCTCAGGGTGGGTGATGTTGGTGGCATGGAAGTTGAGGCAAGCTGGGATAATTGCACTGGGAAGCTTAGGAAAATTTAAAGATTCAATTTGGAAATGTGATCACACCTCTGGCAAGGGAGGTGAGGCAATAACATATCGATATGAAATTGTTCATAACCCTGCCTTATTGTGAATCACCACGAGAGCCTGTCGCATTGCTTGGTCATAGAAACTTGAAAGCGACTCGAATATGATAAGATAAGATCTATTATCAGGTCAAAACAACCAGCAACAAGTAGTCAAATTGAACCATTCTTCTACTCCGCGGCTGCGATTGACCAGCCTGGTTTACTGGAGAACCATTTTTGCCTCCAGGTTGCCAGTCACCAAGCAATACCATAGACAGGGGCCTACACAGGAAGCTTTCCCTGTTCACCAACGAAGCTTCAGCGCTTGACAGTTTACTTATGGGATATCGGAGTCACAAGGGTACGCAAGGAACAGACTTCTTGGGGTATAAGTAGGCGACACAATGGGTCCTGGCTTGTACACACTCGTCCCTCTCGAAGATCCCTTGTTAGACCCAGACTCTGTGATGGATGTGAATCGACCAGAGTCACCTACCTCGCCACTGGCATACTACAAGTCTCCACTCGCTGAGATCCCATTACCTGTTTACGATGGGGCCCCTAAACAGAAATCCCCGTTATCAAGATTACGATCAACGTATGGATTTACTTCCTTTTCACTTTCATACCGATTATCTACGCACACAGTTATTATGGTGCTCTCTTGTTCAACTTGGCGGCATTCCTTCTTCCGGCGGTATATGCTACGTTATCCAAGATGTGGGTTGCAAATATCGATTCTTCTCTTGTCTCAACCACAGATGCATATACATGTAAATATCGATAACTTCTGTCAGTTCGTCCTTTCAGCTCTCAAATTGTCCACAGACTTGTCGGTGGTAGTCGAGGTATTGAATGAAGGACTTCCAAGAGCGGCATGGTAAAGTGTCTGGTCTATGGGCTCATGTAACCATGCTCTAACGTCTCTTCTCAGGTCTACCATTGGGCTCGGTGATACAACGAAAGATACCACAGAAGATCTTGTAAAAAGGCTGTCTCTCACATACACCCTCATATCCATACAATCGTTTTTTGGCACCATTCTTTCTATTGTCTTTCTATTCGCTGCTCCAGCATTTGTAGGAGCATTTGTTCCAGGTCAAGTTCGTGCCACGTCGGTAAAGTATGTCCGTATCCTGGCTTTTACCTCACTGGCGAGCACCGTGAATACCGCGGTTAGCTTCGGCACTCGTGCACTGGACAAGCCCGAGTAAGTCTTGCAGTTCCTCTCGTAATGGGGCATATATCAATATCACTGCATAATAGTGTACCGCTTTTCATGTCCTCAGTTCAGACAGCCATACAAATCTTTCTGGAGCTAGCACTGATATCTACTGTGCGGGTGAAGGGTTTTACTCCCACCATACATACTCAAGCTACAATCAAACTTGTTTGCGAGTATGGCATACCTTTTTTCCCATCCGTTTTACCTTGATTTAAACCTTCTGCAGTCTTATCGGGGCAGCAGCTGGCCTGGCCTACTTTTCATATTTAGTACGAAAGTCTGCCGCCCGCTCTGGCACCAGGTTGCCTCTGAGATGGTTTTCCCTGTCCTCCCTCAAGGTTCTCGCCCGACCGGGTAGGTGGACATTTACTGAGACCCTTATTCGAAATGCAATATAGTGCGTCCTCTCACTTGCGACGTTACCGAGCTGATGTGGATTTAGTTTGTGGCAGGTTCATGGAATAGTGTCGATGGGTCAGTCATACGCCACGGCATGGGGAGTATTTACTACAATCCGGTGGGGTATCATCATGGTGCCTGTCAATGCTCTCGAAGCTACTTCGAACGCATTTGTTGGACACGGCTGGGGTGAATTCCTGAAAAACTCGGGCAACCCTTCCAATCCGAGAGCGTCCTGGGCTGAAATAAGATGTAAATACAAGATACACATTCCAGGGAAACCACTGCTGATATATCCTTGTACTAGCCATCTCCATGCCTGCTTTAAGATCGGTTTTAATTGCTCTTATGATCGAATCTCCCATTTGCCTCGCTCTTGCTCTTCGTGGTGCTGGACCATTCGCAAAATATCTCTCCCGGTCAGATGAGGTGGCGGCCATCACCGCCATGATGTGGAGGAGTATTGATTGGTGCTACATCTGCTATGCGGTTTCGACACAGCTTGCGACTATTCTTCTCGCCACTCAAGCTAGATGGTATGATCCAATCAAACTTCTCAAGTCTGAATGCTCGATGTTGACGTATACGATACTATTCTAGGTATCTCTACCAATCTTTGATTTCAAACATCTTCTACGCTCTCCCTTGGGCGATTGCACTGCCACTGATTGGAATCACGCCAGATACAGCTTGGACATATCACAAATGGGTATTGTGAGTTGTGCTGCGGACCTTCCTATTGACTTTACCTGACATTGTATTGTAGTGGGGGTAGCCTTGTAGTCAGCCTGGGCATCATTATATTTGTGGATACCCTTTGGGCAGTCCGGTTACGAGGATGGAGGTTGTCGAAATTCTGGTGATCTTATGCTTTCGCACTGCTTCCATGTGCTTGCTTTCCTGTACTATTAAATAACTATTTCTGCCTTTATCATTCATGGCGTGTAATCCACTTGAACTAGCATTGTGGTGAAAATTCAAGTTGGCCCGACGCAATTAGCATTCCATGAAGGTAATGCAGGCAGGGATAGGGGTGAGAATCGCACAGCTGTCGTCTTGGCACTTTACATGGTTCCCGGCCAAGCCTACTCACACCAACTCAATCATCTAAGGGTCGCAACTTCCCTCTCTCTGTGTAGCTGAGCTTATGGTATTTGAAGCTGCCAGTGTGTTGAAACATTTATTGCGCTTCGGCGACCAACCTTCTCCGAGTGCTATGCGAAATATATACTAAGTAAACGTTACGTTACGTGGTTTTGAAGCTCAATGCGCCGGTCAGAGCGTCCTGTATGCATGCTGGATCTAATTGCAAGAACATGGAGTATAATGTAGGAACATTGAAGTC
>QFEU01002945.1:248-10570 GCA_003316345.1 Tricholoma terreum
ATTTGCTGGTAAGTTCAGATTCCGCGTGGTCTGTGCGGATTCCGTGCGGAACACCTGGGGGAGTGTAAAGTATTGCATTTGCCAGCATTGATGGGCTAAACCTTCCTGTCCAAAACTCAGATGATGAAGACATTGAAAATGCAACATTCAATGGTTGGCTTCACAACCATTTTGTGAGTTCAGTTTTGGTATTCTCGCCAAAAGGTCAGCTTACTAGTGTGCATGCATCATTTGAACTCTTGCTCACATATTACTATAATGTCATCAGGAACTGTTATAGCAGCAAACCTCAATGCACCTGGAAGTTAGCACGATGCATGAGTAGCACAGCCTATTTATGAGAAACTCCGCACCAGCACACCAGCTGGTTTCTACCTTGTAGCTGACACCGCTTTCCCACGTGGGACAAACCAGATTCACGGGTGCATCCAAGTTCCATTAAAGGCGGGCCAACGACTCCAAGGAACTCAAGAGGAGATTGAAGCAAGGATGGCATTTGATCAAGAACTTCTATCTTATCGTCAGACTGCAGAGTGGGGAAATCATGGGCTTCAGGGTTCCTTTGGTTGGTTGCAAGTTCCACTAGAAATCAATCACGTGAAGCATCATGGAGATCTGCTGGAAACCTGTGTCCGATCATTCAACTTGCGTGCTCGGCAAGTTGGTATGAATCAAATCCAAAATGTTTACATGCCTCTTTGGCAACATGATACCAATGAAGAAGTCTGGCACAACTTCAAGAGTATGTTGTTTTCGGACCAGAGGAAAAATGATCGGGTTGCTCGATTTCATACATACGCAGAGTATAACTAGAATTATGTACACCGAAACAAGCAGTACTGGTATATATATGAAAGGATAGACCAAGATTTGAATAGGTATTAGTATTAAAAGTCAGAATGTACCATAAACGAGGCAAGAACTAGTTCTCCGAATCTCCATCACCAGGAGTCATTTTAGAAGCCAAGGTCTGATCAATAGAGTCAGCACCATCAATCTCTGAGGTCAGTGTTGTTTGTGTTGTAGAGCAAAAGGCATGAGATGCAGGAGGAACAGATGCTTCAAAGTGGTCGGAAGCCTGAGACTGATAAGATTCCCGCTCAATATCCCAAGAAAGCGAACAGCGTGAAGAGTGATGGGGAAGAGGCTGATGACGAGGGGGGTGTATATTTTCCTTGCTTTCATCACTGCTTGAAGAAGGGTCAGTCACCCAATAGGTATGTGAGCCACCTTCAGGGTAGCGTTCTTCACATCGGACCTTCCCTCGAACACGCTGCAGAGTCCGCTTGGTTGATGAGGTGCGATGGGCACGAACACAGCGAGGCTGAGAGGGCTGTCCATGAGACAGCTCAATCATCTCAAGCTTCAGCTCAGCATGATCTCGAGCCCGCTCTGCTTCATAAAGGCCTGCCTGAACAATATTGATCTGCTGGCGGAGGTTCTCAATGGTGGCGTTCGAGTCCCGGAGTTGCTGCAAAAGGCTCAGAAACTGTGTGTTCTGGAGAGAGTGGTTGGCACGCTCATCATCACGTGCTTGCTGAACGCGAGGATCTAAGGAGTTGGTGAGCTTTGTGATGAGCTCAAGGCCATTACTGCGTGCATTGCGTCGAACGGGAGCAGGAGTAGGTGTCTGTGAAGGGTCTGGACGTCGCACAGTGGCTCGGATTTTGTGAGGTCGAAATTTTGGGTCAGCATTATTGTCATCACCATGACGACTGGCAGTACGGAATTTGGAAGGATGAGAGCTGGCTATGGGTTTGTCATTGTCATTGTCCTCATCACTGCCTCCAGAATCAGAGGTGATACTAGTGTCGGCAAAGTCAGAGTCATTGAGATCACGAGTGCATGCTCGCTCATTAATCTTATCCTCTATTTTATGTGCACGAAGGACTTCTGGGGGGCAGTAACCATCGCCAGTTGGCTTTGGGTGTTTGACAAGCTGTGAAAGTATGAGTAAGCTAAAGCAATTGATGTGAACGACGACGACTTACTTGTTTGTACTTGGTCTCGAGAGACTTCACGGTGCGTACAGGACGGTTGTGTGAGCAAGCCCAATGGACATATCCACGATGAATAATCTGCCAGCCACGCTGACCTAAGGGAAGTTCACGCTCGACCAGATCAAGAAGAACCTTAACATCCCCAAGAGCATAGTTACCAGCACCTCGGGGATGGCCACGTTTAGAGCCCTCTTGCTCAACATCCTCAATATCTTTGTCATCCGAAACATGCTTACGTTTGCGGCTCTGCTCGTTGCTTTCCTTTGGCTTTCTGCCGAGAGCCAGCAATCTTTTTGTTAGGCTTATAGCCCTGCACCTTTGCTATAGTTGGTAAATCAGTCAGGTCGTCGTCAGAATCAGCCGGAAGCAGGAGGAGAGTAGGATCGATGGCAGCTGGGGCTGAAGTACGAGACGAGGACGCGACTTGAATGGGCTGTGTATTCAGAACAAAGAGAACTATCAGTTTCAAGACATTATTCAACAAGCAAAAAACTTACAGGAAATGCGTGAGCAATGGGCAAGTTTGGGCCATCTCGCATGTTGTCATGGGGAACCTTGAGGATGACCATCAACAAGACTAGCTGAAATAAGTAGAAGGAACCTTACATGTGTCAAGTTTGTATGAGGGAAGTACGGGATCCAACGGCCATTCATATCTTGGAAGAATGGATTGCCAGCACCGTTGTAATGGATTTGGGGAACTTGAGGAGCTCCTGCAGCTGTAGGAAAGAAGGGAGGACCAGTTGGAGGGTTTTCAGACATCTATGAAGGATTGTGAAGCTATGAGGTAGACAAAGTAAAGAGAGGAATATCGCTACAGGCTCGGACTGCTGTGATTCAAGTACCCTCTTATACCTCCTCAGCATCACTATGGAGGTTCTTTTCTGGAGATCTAAGGCCAGCTATCGGCAGCATTGCAAAACGGGGGCATGAAATATTGATAGAAGCCACTGTATATTGTGAAAAAAGTTTTCGAGTGGGTGCACATGCAATGCAATATTGTTTTAGGCCTCGCTTATGGTGGAATTTCGAAATGCTGGCGGCCGTACATCATGCTTTTGGTCAAGACTAGGGGAAAGAGGCTTAAATGGAACCCAGCGAGGCAGCTACACAAGATCAACATATGTGAAAAAGATATCAGCCCATAGCTACATCTTGATGTTTCGAGGCAAAATGAAGGGAAAAGGGGTCATCCTGGACAGCACCCGACCAAGGGAGAGCATATCAAGAAAATATGACAATAAACTAACTAACTTGTTTCTCAGGTTTTTTACTACTAGTAACAAAAGGCACCGACACAGAATGATGCAATGCAGGCCCAAAGTAAGTTTTTTTCATTTGTTTCTTGTTTATATACTAACTAATTTGTATATTTTCAGGATTCTAATCCATTTGTAACAAGGAACGGACACCCATGCCTACACCCACACTGCCATGTCATGACAGCACACCATCCACCCCAGCCTCACAAGCAACTGCTCGTGGGGTGGTTGGTGGGTGGAACGATGAAGGGGAGGGTAGACAAGAGGGAGACAATGACAATGGGATGGGGGGACCAGGGATGAGAGACACCCACTCCACAAAGCACCCCCAGAACAGACACCCATGCTCACACCCACGCCGCCACGCCATGACAGCACACCACCCACCCCAGCCTCACGAGCAACTGCTCATGGGGTGGTTGGTGGGTGGAACAACAAAGGGGAGGGTAGACAAGAGGAAGGTGGAATGGAGACGATGACAGGGGGTAGACAGGGGACGAGGGGCAGCACCCAGGCACACCTATGAGGGGGGAGATGACAATGACACACCACCCACCTCCAGCCCCATGAGCAACTGCTCGTGGGGTGGATGGTTGGTGGAACAGCAACGACAATGACTGCAGGGGGATGACAACAACCAGCCACAGCACCACCCACCCCCAGCCCCATGAGCAACTGCTCATGGGGTGGTTGGTTGGTGGAACAATGAGGGGGAGATGACAATGATGAGACAGGGGGACCAGGGACAAGAGACACCTGCCCCACAAAGCACCCCCCAACCACTGCCACAAGCAATTGCTCGTGGGGTAGAAAGGGGTGCTATGTGAGAGGTATGGGTGTGCAAGTGAGATGGGGGAACAGAAGGGGGATGAGGAGGGGCGAGGGGACGCCCATGAAGACCGAGGACAACCAGCATCCCACACCACCACCATGAGCAACTGCTCACAGGGTGGATACCAGGTGCAAGTGCATGGGAGGACAGCTCGGACTCTACTAGGACTTTACTTGGACTTTACTCAGACAGCTCAGAGTCTGCTTGGACTAGGGGGGGGAGTGTAAAGTACAGGTGTCGAGGGGAACATGCTGTGGTCCCCCTTGACTTTTGTGCTGTGGTTTTGACTGTGGTCATGCATCATTGGCCATGCCATTCATGTATGTTCCTCCTGCCAGTGTTGGTTTTGTAATATGGCCCAGTCATGTTCTTTGGGGATCTTTATGATGTCCAACACATAATCATGGGCTGCCTTGAACCTTGTTATGTAGTAGAGTTTTTCCAAATTGTGCTGCCCAGGCTCCATTGCTATCAAAAACCTTGAATGTGCCCTTGTGTGAGACATCGCCGACCATGACTTCTCCAGTCCATGTTCCTGCTGATGGTATGAGATGCCCATCTGCCATGCACATGATGCGCTTGGACTTCCCAAGGGTTTTGAGGTGATGTTTGATGTTCTCGAACATCCATAGATCAATTGCGTCCATCATTGCACCATCGTCAAACATGCTTTTCAGCCTTGCGATTTTCCCTTGTGGGCCATGCAGTTTGATTGTGTGCTGGAATGGTGTTATTCTTGTATCTTTGTCATTGCTCTCCATGCAATACAGATCAACTATCTGAGATTCTGCTTGGGCTGTGTACATGGTGATGTCTGGGGGGGTCTCTATATCTGTAAGTATGGGTTCATCCTTGCATTCTATGGTACCTCCGATGTACAAGGGCATTTCCTTGTCCTTGGATGTTGCCTCATCACATCCAAGGACCCTCCTACTATCCTTGTGCTCATTCCTTTGGGTTGTCAGTGGAATCCCCTGTTCTGTGCTGATGACCCCTACTCTTTTCCCTGGCTGGCTAGAAAATTTGCAATGACCTGTTAGTCATATTCATCTCTTGTAGTCCATGGGTCAACATCATTGACATAGTTGATGTTGGCTGCCGCTGTCAATGCACAGCTATGTCTGATGGTTCCCACAATGGATCTCCAGTGTCCTTCGAGGGCTGGTATCTGTTTGGGGCTCTGACAGTTGGGGCATGTGTGCCATGGCATGCTGCATCTCCAGCACTCTCCTGATGCAACTGGTGCTGTTCCAGGTGAGTGGGGGTACAGTCATGTTTTGCTTATGTATGCTCCTGGGTTGTTGAAGTTCCACTGGGCAATCTGCACATTGTACAATGTTTGGCCCACTGGTGTATTGGGGTGGATGGGGAGTGCAAGCCATATGATGTCCACCATGCGTTCCTTGGGGGTTCTGTTCTGTCTGTATGCTGGTTGGTTTTGTGGTTGGTAGGTGCCTCATGCTGGGAACTGGTTGAATGTTTGGGGGTGAGGCCAGTTCTGTGTGTTGTGTGGTGGTGTTCAGAGTGTTGGAATGCAGGAATTGGGTGTGACGTTGAGTCTTTGCAATGTGTTTGCAATGTCCCATGTTGGTGCACTGCATAACTCCTGTAGTTTCCTCACTTGCTCTCATAGCTCCTGAGCTTCTTTCTCCTCCTCCTTTTCCTCATCAATTTGGGTTAGTGTTGCTGTGCAGATGGCTTGGCAGAATGATGCCCAATCTGTGTGACCTGTTCCAGTTACCTTCTGCAGTACTTTGGGCATTACCTTCCAAATAGTGCTGATGAGAAGTCTGTTCATGTCTGGGATTGCTGCTGCTAGTCATTCTATCTTGTCCACCCAGACTACGTGCACGAACTCCTCTGCTCCTTTCTCCTTTACTCTCATTCTGACTTCTTCTTCCTTGATTGTTGCTCATTCCAGTGCTGTTTGCTTCTCTTCAACTGTCTTCATGGTGGGTGCTTTGCTTGGCCATCTCATGTTGAAGGTTCCTATCAGGTGGTTCCAGGTGTCTTTGTCTGTTGGGCCAAGGCTGTCCCACCACTGGTTTGCGGTGGCCCCTGCCTTCAGGTGTAGCTCGAATGTTCTTAGCTTCTGTGTGTCCATGATGTTAGTCTTCAGGGAAAACTGTTGTTTGATGCCATTTATGAAGTCCCTTGGATTCTTGTCCTCATGTTCATTGTCTCCCCAGAAGACTTTTGTGGTGTCTAACATGGTTCCATCCTCATCGTCCTCTTGTGTGGGGGTAGTGCATGTTGAAAATTGAGGGATGGATGGTGGCACGGCTGGTGGGGACTCAGGGCTGGTTGAGATGATGCTGTATGCAATGTCAGATGGTGATGAAAGGATGAAGGAGGATCCTAACAAGGGTGGTGCAGATATTTTGGGTGTAATGGATGGTAGGAATCTACCCTTGTCATCTCATTGTCTATTTCTTGCCAGCATTGTGAATGTGCTGTTTCCACATGGTGATTACTGTATGAATGACTGAACTGATGCTGAGTGGAAAACTGAGCTGAGACTGAGTGGAAAACTGAGCTGATGCTGAATGGGAGGCTGAGCTGAAACTGAGTGGAAAACTGAGCTGAGACCAAGTAAATGCTGAGCTGAAATTGAGTGAGGAACTGAACTGAAGCTGAGTGGAACCGTTGGGCCAATGTCAGCCAAAATAGCTGATGTCGAGTGCTGAGATTAAGCTGTTAGGTGTTAGTGTAGTGTGGGTCCAAATCACCCTGTTGTCACCAGATGGAGACATGCAGTCTCACAGGGACAGGCCAGGGGCACACACAAGAAGCCCTAAAGCATAGGCAAGGCAATCAATGGCCATCACTTGTTGTGTTAGACTCTGTCTACTCTACATGAATGTCTGCCTGAGGTCACATGGCTACTCTGGACTTGGCTTATTGTTTGGCTATGTCTGGGTTGCACTCCATGGTTACAACGGGCCTCCTGGCAACTTGCTGGGCACCTCCCAGCCCAAAATGAACCCCTCAAATCCTGTTTCAACAGGGAGGAGGGGCTGGGTGTAAGTCATGAGTTGTTGTTGTTGTTGAGAAAGTAGATAACCTAAAAGACAAAAAAATGATGTTAGTACTTGAAAAAAAAGCATACAAACAAAATAATACTTAGTTTATATTACATTGAGGGGCCTGAGCCCCTCAACAGTTGTCAACAGTTGTCAATGCCCAAAAATGCATGTGACATGGCATGTTTACAGCCATGCACATTGCTGTTTGGTCTTGATGGAAGACAGTGAAAGGGCATGCAGCACTTGTGGTTGTGGTTTATGAAGGTGATAGGTGGGAGGGAGTGGGCAGTTGGGTGGCGGTGGTGAGGTGGCAGTCACATGTCACACTGTGATGATCACAGTGGGTGGCAACACCACAGCCAGCTATGTAGATTCCAGTTAATCTGGCTGGAATAGCCTGAAACAAGTCCATGGGGATTCCAGAGATTCTGGGGATAAAATTCACCCCCAGTCTGATTGGAATTATGTAGTATACAGAAAAATATATGCAAATGGAATGTACTGGAATTCCAGAAATTCCCATCAGATTCCAGATTCTGACTAGAATCCAATAGAAATAGATGGCTTAGTGTAAGGTACTCATACATCTGCAAACAATATGAATATGAAAAAAGTACCCCAAAAACATCTAATATTACAAATGGTCTAATGATTTTGGCAACAAAGACACAAAATCAGAAATGGCAACTAAACAGATAATGATAAATTACCAAAATACTAGGAATAAATGATAAATATTTCCAGTTTTAGCCTAGATTTCAAATAAAACATACATGCTAGAAACAAGCCAAGTGCAGATTATTGATAAAGTTTCTGACTTGTTAGAAATATTAGACCCACATCCTATACAGAAAATTAATATCAGTCTCAATGTGCAGAGTGAAGAATCACATACAACCTGACAAAAAGCTATAAGAACAATGATACGAGGCAGAAAAAGAACATACAAGCTATTTTAAGAAAAGAATATATCAATTACTATACATATAAAAATATGATAAAACAACATCTCATACATTCTGTAGCAAAATAAAAATACTAAGTAATATTTCAAAGAAAATTAAAACAGGTGCTCACTTTCTATGACATCAAAAACATAAATTGTAAGAAAAGCTTCAGACATATAAATAAAATAAAAGACTTGCCCACTAAACATACAATCAAGAATGAGATTCAGACATTTATCACCAGTACTTACATTCTGTTGTAAGAGTAGTAAATGATACCATTAAACATGGACTAGTGAAATGTAGCACACACCCCCTAAAGAAATTGAATATCACAACATTAAGATGAAAAATTGTATAAATGTCCAAAACAACTGCTTACAATCTGGAGGCACACAGGGACCACCAAACCATCAGCCACATAGTCTGCACATGTCAAAGAAATTATGTACTTTCTAAAGTTATGCAGATAACACAAAACAATCAGCCAGAGGTTCTGCACATGCCAAACAGAATCACTTACTTCCTAAAGCCAGGCAGATGCCACAAAACCATCAGCCAGATGTTCTGCACATGCCAAACAGAATCACTTACTCCCTAAAGACAGGCAGATGCCACAAAACCATCAGCCAGAGGTTTTGCACATGTCAGATAGAATCACTTACAAACTAAAGACAGGCAGATGCCACAAAACCATCAGCCAGAGGTTATGCACATGTCAAACAGAATCATTTACTCGCTAAAGAAAGGCAGATGCCACAAAACCATCAGCCAGAGGTTCTGCACATGTCAAACAGAATCACTTACTCCCTAAAGACAGGCAAATGCAACAAAACCATCAGCCAGAGGTTTTCCACATGTCAAATAGAATCACTTACTTTCTAAGGACAGGCAGATGCCACAAAACCATCAGCCAGAGGTTCTGCACATGTCAAACAGAATCACTTACTCTCTAAAGACAGGCAGATGCCACAAAACCATCAGTCAGAGATTCTGCATATGTCAAACAGAATCACTTACAATCTAAAGACAGGAAGATGCCACAAAATAATCAGCCAGAGATTCTGCACATGTCAAACAGAATCACTTACTCGCTAAAGACAGGCAGATGCCACAAAACCATCAGCCAGAGGTTCTGCACCTATCAAACAGAATCACTTACTCCCTGAAAACAGGCAGATCCCACAAAACCATCAGCCAGAGGTTCTGCACCTATCAAACAGAATCACTTACTCCCTGAAAACAGGCAGATGCCACAAAACCATCAGCCAGAGGTTCTGCACATGTCAAACAGAATCACTTACTTCCTGAAAACAGGCAGATGCCACAAAACCATCAGCCAGAGGTTCTGCACATGTCAAACAGAATCACTTACAATCTAAAGACAGGCAGATGCCACAACACCATCAGCCAGAGGATCTGCACATGTCAAACAAAATCACCGACTTTCTGAAGACAGGCAGATGCCACAACACCATCAGCCAGAGGTTCTGCACATGTCAAACAGAATCACTTACTCGCTAAAGACAGGCAAATACCACAAAACCATTAGCCAGAGGTTCCATACATGTCAAACAGAATCACTTACCTCCTAAAGACAGGGAGATGCCACAAAACCATCAGCCAGAGGTTCTACACATGTCAAACAGAATCACTTACATACTAAAGACAGGAAGATGCCACAAAACCATCATCCAGAGATTTTGCACATGTCAAACAGAATCACTTACAAACTAAAGACAGGCAGATGTCACAAAACCATCAGCCAGAGGTACTGCACCTGTCAAACAGAATCACTTGCATACTAAAGACAGGGAGATGCCACAAAACCATCAGCCAGAGGTTCTGCACATGTCAAACAGAATCACTTACATACTAAAGACAAGCAGATGCCACAAAACCATCAGCCAGAGGTTCTACACATGTCAAACAAAATCACTTACTTCCTAAAGACAGGCAGATGCCACAACACCATCAGCCAGAGGTTCTTCACATGTCAAACAAAATTACTTACTCCCTGAGGACAGGCAGATGCCACAAAACCATCAGCCAGAGGTTCTGCACATGTCAAACAGAATCACTTACTCTCTAAAGACAGGCAGATGCCACAAAACCATCAGCAAGAGGTTCTGCACATGTCAAACAGGATCACTGACTGGCTAAAGACAAGCAGATGCCACAAAACCATCAGCCAGAGGTTCTGCACATGTCAAACAGAATCACTTACTCGCTAAAGACAGGCAGATGCCACAAAA
>QFEU01002946.1:0-49456 GCA_003316345.1 Tricholoma terreum
GCCTGGCGAGGTAAACTGATTGGTATGCCTCCGTCGCTGAATGAAATGGCACCGATCTGATGAGATCTACGAGCTTCTACGAGCTAAAGCATGCATGATTATCAATTGCGCAGGTATGTGAGGGGATCGCGCGTAAATAATTCCTGAACTGGATAGGCTTACCGTTGCGTTACCCACGGCTCTCGCCTGTAGCTTTGGGTCTTCATGTGGGTTGGTGGTTATAGGCGGCACAACCCGCATCATCCGTTACCACTAGGCCACCTGAATCGGTGAGCCTGTCTGCAACGCAACCATACTTTGGAGTATTCAGTGGGCGCCGTTTGCTCTCTAGCCCTGAAGCGCGAACATGATGTGCAGTCTATGTGGTCATCGGCCCGGTCTCAAGGAGCATGACATGTGGTCGTTCGATTATGAAGTCCTTCATGTTAATCCCGCTTGGGCCTCATGGGCTACAGAAACTCGCAGGTTAAAAGCCTAAATCTTCTGCGGCTTGGTGGAATGACGAATTGCCATCGATTGCAAATCGATTGCACCAGTAATCTGATAGCATTGTCATTCAATTTGGAGTACGGTGGTTGCCGATCCGGACGCCTGGAGGCTAGAGCTGTTCGGGCACTTTGGCTTCAGGTGACTGTTATACTCTTGAAATTGCGTAAATTTCTCGGCTTTGACTCGGAAAGATAATATTAGACCATTTGTCGACATCTACATATGGGGATTCTTGCCAACAACCACGCCCCTGGGCCCTGGTAAAGGCACTATGATCGAGGAATCTTGAAACTGGTCGAGTAAGTATCGTCCCATTCCTTATAGATCACCTCTGTATATCGTTTATATAGCACCCCAGCGCCAGGTTCAGTGGCGTTCTTATCCACTTCGATGAAGCGATCGGGCAATCACTCCACCATCTATCATCGCTCGTTCATGTTGGATGTTGGACGGCGGGACTGAAAAAGTATATCATGATTGGGGTGAGTGGTTTTAAATTGGATGTGACAGCTAACCTGGTGACTAAACGCATTTCTCCAGGGTCAGATCAGATTACGCCGTCTTTGACGGGCCATGATAAGCGTGTGGTCGTTTCTCGGCCTGACACTAAGGAACATTAATAATACGGCGATACGGCGTCTCCCACTGTTATGTACTCCTGGAAGGAAGGCCTAGGTATAGCTGGACCTGACAGCTGCAGTTAGATTTAGTTTGTTAATGAATTGTATGTGCAAGAATCATTAACGAACGATTTCCCACCCCAACAGCCCCGCGACAACGGGTGACGTGCATCGAATAGTCGAAAGGAGTAAGACATCCCCTTCTATCGGGTTATCGCTTGGTGTCCACGTTCCAAAGCTTGGGCAACACACGTGCCACTAAAATACCTTATCGCACTGGACGTTTGGTGGTTGTGTTGTAGTTATTACGAAGGGAGTGAGTGAACAATCCAGTCGGAAAAGTCGAACAACATCACTGTCAGGGTATATTTGGTACCACGATTATCAAGGGTACTAAAGATGCCGCAACAGGTCCGAGCCGGGTCTATTCCTAAAAGCCCCTAGACAGAGCGCTAAGAGTTGGCCATCTGGCGTGAACGTAACCACATTGTGTGTATGTATGGGCCGACGATACGGATGTGATGTCATGGTGGACAGGGACAAGTGACCTCGCAAGATGGTCTGGCATAGAGGCAGGAATCTGGAGTCGGAGCCCAAGTTCTAATGGCACAGTTTCGGACGTGAAGGGGTGGCCAGTAGATGGCATTTATCGGAGGATCGCAGAGTTGCAAGGCGAAAGCGGGCGAAAGACTTCTTCTGGGCGTCGTCGATTACGACGGTCAGCGTCTAGTGAGTGTGACCAACAATGAATAAAATTTAGAGGAAAGCTGATACGATGAGCAACTCACTCGTGGCAAGCTTGAAGCATCGAGGTTACCGAGGACAGGAAATGCACATTCCAAGTTCCAAGCCCTCGACGAAACTCACGTGGCTGGTGACAGGCACATCCAAGATATTGGTTCCGTTCCATCGTGGAAATATAATGCTAAAGGGGGTAAAGCCGGACTCTTTCTTTGCTCAATGCGGTGTAGAGTGTGACACATTTGACAGTTTGCATATTAGTGGTGGTTCGCATCACTTTATGTTTTTTTTTCGTTCCCTAAGACGCCGACATATTCCCGAGACCTGCTACAGGGAGGAGAAATCTAACTAGCATTTAGAGCTAGGCACCACGCTTTGAGTATATTTGTTACCTTTAGGGAAAAAAATTGTTCCGTGCGAGCGAGGAGGCTTGTTGAAGGGCAGATTTGTATGTGATCTTCTGATCTTCAAATCATAACTCTTGCATAAGGGTTCTTCGTGGGGACAAAAACTTGGCCCTTCTTTTGCCCTAACTCGCGTGGTTCTCCACTGCCTCCGTACACAAAGGCGTCCAGTTCTCTCTTCATCATCGTCTTCTCTGTTGCGGCGGTCGCCACTGCAAATTGATATTCGCTCTCTGTCCCAACGAACATGAATACCGAGGACGGTCCGCAGTCTAGCGAGGAAGGTTCTGGCTTACATTCACCCGTTTTCGGCGCAGCATTCCCTTCCCCGCACGGTGGCAGTTGTGAGTTGTTGCTATCCTGTTCACTTCAACTATTGTTCTCACTCAACAAAGTCCGGTATCAACATGATCAGCTTGAAGTTCAACGTGCCGCGGCCCTCCTCGTGCCGCCGTACGAGTACAGTACGGCATTAAACGTGCAACAGCCTCCGCTCCTCGATACCGCACTAGAGCTCCCGAATACAAGCTCTCAACATGTCACGTTCTCTACTCATTTTCCGCTTGCTCCCCGTAACCACCTTGCTCATGAATATACGGTTCAACAACTCCCTAACCCTCGACTGACTCCTCCTGGCAATGGTAATGGGATGGATTATCGATACAACGCCTCTTCTGACCGACGGTTGCCCGGTGGACATTCTCATGACCATTCATATTCCCGCCCTCCCACCGGCAATACCCCAGTGCCCACGGATAGTGATCGAAGACCCCTCCCTGTGTCGTCGTCCGAGATCAAGGAGGCTTCTACGAGCGTCCTAACGAATGGTTCGCGGCAAACACGAAAGGAAGTATCTACGGCCGTCATAGCCTGCCGTCAATGGTATGTCCATTTTCGCTCTGCTTCAATTGACCCTTATGACGCAATATTGACTCTTGCCTTTTCTGTTTCTGTAGTCGTGGCAGAAAGATACGCTGCGACTCAACAAGACCCGTATGCAACAATTGCGTCCGACGTTCCAATGCTTGCGAGTATGATGCTGTCCCGAAGCGAAGAGGTCCAGATAAGCGTCCAGGGACTCGCCAGAGATCGTGTAAAAAGCGGCCCCAAGATGGATCCGTGGTGCCTCTCCAGAAACGCAAGAAGTCCGCAAGTGAATATCTATCGGATGCTCGAGACTCTGCTCCGTCTCGAGTGAAAGAGAATATGTCGGACAAACGCTCTGTAACCTCTTCAAGACATCCCGATCNCTCAAGATATCCACACACAAAATCAACATCTATCAGCTTCGCCGACAGACTTACGGATCTCCCCGGGGGGTCTACATCCTCTCAAGGTTTGTATCGGCCCTCCGCTCTTTTCTATAACCGTTACTTATCGTTTCGGAAGGTCGATCAGTCTCCGATACGGCGCCATCTCCCATATGGTTATGAGCAAGGTCTCTATGCCAAATCCTCGTTTCCTCGGCAGCTCGACGTGAATATTTTACGATCTCCAGACACTACACATCAGAAATTCCCTATTCCATCGTCGCCAATTATGGAAGGCGATCAGAAGATTTGGTGGGATAATTTCATGAGGTCATATCCGTAAGCTTGTCTTGCAACTTTATATATGTTCCTCGACTTATTTAGTTCTAGGCTAAAAGAAATCGACAGGGACCTTTCATACCTGTGCGCTCTCGTGTATTCAATACTACCTTCACTGATACCCCGTTCACAGATTCAAGGATGCTGGGTCGTCGCTTTCGTTCATTAACATAGATTTCTTCCTCAAGAGACTTCGACATCCTGAACATCGTCTCAAAATCCAGCCAGCTTTTATTCTTGCCGGTCTTGCGATAGCGACGCTGATGAAATCTAGTGAGTGCGAGTACAAAGCACCAGGACGTGATCGTGCATTATGGTTGCGGAATGCCGCGCAAGCCGCTCTGGAGCAAGCCTTAGCCTCCGAATGGGTTGATGCATCTCTAGCCGAGGCTGCCCTTGTGAGTGATATAATCATGATCGCCACGTTGCCTCCGACTTGATGTTCCATCCAGATGCTCGCCCTGTTCGAATCCTCAGCGCATCCTGAATATAGTCCCGACCGTTTAGCGTCAGCACTCACGCTCCTCGACGATATCATTCGTGATAATGCCCTGACTACGATCGACGCGAACGATTGTGACGTCTCCTCTTTCCCTGCCCGTTGCGTACCCATAATACATATCGAAGGCCCCGAAGAACCCCCAAACAGGAAATGTACATGCATTCCTCCAGACGCTGTTCAGTCACCAAACCCGTTCACCTCGTGGTCTTACGTTTTGCCCTGGGACTCCTCTTGGACAGATGTCCAGATTCGAGATGAAGAATGTCGGCGTCTATGCTGGACTGCCCTGAGCCTTATTTGTGACTATACGTCGCAATGTGTAGCTTTCAACAAGCAAACCCCCGACTTCTTCCTAAGTGATTCCGGGAACGTGAGTAGCGTAAATATCTGCGTCTTGGGCTCTTTTGACGAAATCATGCGCAGTATGCGCTGCTCTTTCCCGGGGAAGTGCTAGACCGCATTTCGCCAAGCTACCGGGCTGTTGATTCTCCTTCAACAAAGGAGTCGGTATGGGCACTCTATTGTCGCAGCATGCTCTTGTGGAGCTTTTGTAATCGGCTCCGGTCCACGTCTCGCGACAACGATGAAATGGCTGAACTGATCTTTGATGCATGGGCGGAGACTCAGGCATTGCAAGACTCATTGAAGATGCACGATTGTAATTTGGACACTGCGGTCATATACCTAGGCCGAGAGTATATCTATAAGTGAGTCTTTTCTTCCTCCCTATCATCAAATGAAGCCGACGGGCGAGATAGTACTCAAATAACAATCACACAATCGCTGCGCAGGTTGGTCCCTTCTTCGGATGTGTAGGTGTATCTTTGCGTCTTACGTTTTGCTCTAGCTTACAAGGCTTGCCTAGTAAATCACCCATGTTCACCCGCAAACAAGCGGAGGAATGGTGTAAGTCTCCTTGAGCTTCCATTTCGGTCGCAGTATTCATTCATACACAGTGTGGTACCAAGATCGCGTGATACAGGCCGTGAAGTCGGCTATTAATCACCTTGGCAGTGTTCAAGGCTATCAATTAACACGGCGACCATACCAGGTACCCTGGTTGTTGAACCAACTCTCCATGTGAGTCGACTGTGGTCAATACACTACCATGTCTGACGGGACAATATCAGCTGCCTGTTGTTATGGAACTATGACCAATCTCTCAAAAATGCTTTGATATTGGCGAAGTCGATCATGTCACCAGTGGAGGTCATGAATGCCTTGTGGCCATGCCCGGGTACGTCCCATTGCTGAGATAATGTAATCTACCCATGTCGATACCCATCTATTTGTAGCCTTTCAACGCCAATCAGATGATTTACGCCAGCGCTTGATTGAAGCCTGTACCACGGCTGGATTCGAGCCTCCCATCCCCTCAAATTTTACACTCCCACCTCTTTAGGACTGTATATCATCTTAACCCTGTTGTTTCGCCAAACGAGTACCATGCTCTGTTGGACTATCATGTAATGACCACCCTTTATGTCTTTGTATAGGACTTTATCACGTTACTTTCCTTCGATGACTTAGTACATTACAATCGGACACACCCCCTCCACTATGAAATATACAGAATAAAGGCTAGATGACTTAGTTTAACGGATCACTTTCGAAACATGGGGAACTTTCGCAGACAGCAGTAGGTGACACTAAATTTGAGTGTTGAGCGCTAAGCATCTATTTTTCTTGCATGGTCGCCATGTAAGAGAACTTGCTGACTGATACTCACTTTTTCATGTTTTTTTTTATCCACTGGCAAATACACTCAAATGCAACATTACTGTATGACGTCGAAAGTGTTATAGTGGAGTGCTCAGACCGTTGCAGCGGTCTTTGTTCAACTTCCCGCGTTCTCAATGTTTTCGGTGATATGGGCTGGATTCAATTCGGTTGTTCTCCTCAGGCGCATACTATATATGCATCGAAGTCTAACAAGGTTTAAATCTTATGCCTGTATTTCAATGTATTGTCCTTAATAGGCGGTAATTGGAATCTTTAGTTTTGAAAAGATGTACCATGGTATCCGGACCGCGTGTGAAATCAGATCATTATATCTCGCTCAGGCTGTTGCCTATTTCCCTCTCGAGAAGACATGTGCTATCACTGGCCCACTGACTACGTAACCTTTTCACGAAATGTTCCAATTTGTCAAAAATTGCCATCACCCTCCATTTAGTACTGGCACTACCGACAACGGTGCCATGACGTGCCATGCACGAATTGATCGAAGTTTAATTTAGTCATTTGTTTGCCAATGACGACTGTATTCGTGGGACGCCACAATCCGATACGATTTGAGGGAGGGGCCCAGAAAAGCAGTTGTGATTGACCTCCTATCATCCACCCAGACGCTAACGTCGAGCTGGAGTGCAACCCGGTGTTTTCGGGCCGCTGATCATCGTTTGCCGAGCGATCAGTAGGTGGGCTGGTGGCGGGATCATCGAGCCAATCCATCGGCAAACAAGTGTCCCAAACCCGTATCGTCTGGTCGTATGAACATGAGACGATCTGTTTTCCATTGGGCGAGAACGCGACAGAGGATATTCCAGCCGTATGCCCTTCGAAAGGGCCAAAAGCCACATCACCTGTTTCCGAATCCCACACCAACAAGGTTTTGTCGTCTGAGCCTGAGGCAATCTGGCTGCCATCAGGGGAGAATATTACACACCAAACTCCATCTGTGTGCCCCATAAAAGGCCCAGAAACCACCTCACCTGTCTCCGCATTCCACACGCGGATGGTCCGGTCCCTTGAGCCAGAAACGATCCGTTTCCCATCAGGAGAATAAGCAACCGACCAGACGCCTGAAGTGTGACCAATGAACGGCTCGTTCGCTGGTACACCTAATTCCACATCCCATACACGTACTGTCCAGTCATGCGAACTTGAGACAATGCGCTTTCCATTGGGGGAAAAGGCTACACTCCAGACTGCATCCGTGTGTCCCTCGAAAAGCGTACAAACTCCCGTCTCGATATCCCACACCCGCACAATCCAGTCAAGCGAGCCTGAAGCGATCCGCTTCCCATCCCGAGAGATGGCGACATAGCAGACCCCAGCTGTAGAATCTTGTGAGAACTCGGAGACCACTTTGCCCGTTCCTTTGTCCCATACCCTAACAGTGCCATCCCATGAACCGGAGACGATATGGCCTACAGGTGAATATACAACAGACCAAACCTTATCCATGTGCCCTTGGAAAGGACCAGAAGCCAACTTGCCTGTCACCGCGTCCCATACCCGTATGGACATGTCAAGGGAGCCCGAGGCGATGTGCTGTCCATCGAACGAGAAAGCGACCGAGGTAACTCCAGCGGTATGTCCTTCAAAAAATCTAGTGGTCGCTTCGACTGTTCCCACATCCCATACTCGAATAGTCTGGTCAGACGAGCCTGAGATAATCCGTCTGCCGTCGGGCGAAAAAGCCACAGACAAGGTCTTGTCGGTGTGTCCTTCGAAAGGCGGGGAAACCAGTTCATGCGTCTTTGCATCATACACCTGCACGGTGTGGTCATTCATGTGCCCAACTATACGCTTTCCGTTAGGTGATACGACACTGGACGTGATCACTTTCTGGTGGCTCCAAACGTCATTAGCCGGCTTGCCTGTCTCTATGTTCCACACTTGCGTTACGAAGTTGTCATCGAAGTCTATGATGATGTATTTCACATCAAGTGAAAACGCAACAGACCGGACTGCAACAGTGAACGGTCCGAAAGGACCACCGACCATCTCACCAGTCTCGACATCCCAGACGTATATAGTCCCACTGTCTGCAGCCGAGACAATCCGTTTCCCGTCAGGTGAGAAGGAGACGGACCAGACAGCTGTGTCGTGCCCTTTAAATGGCCCAGAGACCACCTCCCCAGTTTCTGTATCCCATACCCGGACGGTCTGGTCATTCGATCCCGAGACAATTTGTTTACCATCGGGAGAGAAGGCGACGGACCGGACGGCACCGGTATGACCTTCTAACACACTACCAATGATGGGCCAGTCGGTTGATATCCCAATATCCACACTCAGTAAACGGGGAAACTGGGGCAGAAATTTCTGTGCAACCAAGGACACTGTTGGTGAAAATGGCAGGGCTGACAGATATATATGAGGAGCACTTTGAGAAATGGGGATCCGGAATGTCGCAACAAAGCTCATTGCGTCGGCGATAAACACAGAAAGCTCCTTATCTTGCCCCTGAAAACTAGGTGTCTAGGCGCCGTCTGGAACACTTCGGGTAAACACTTACCATGATCCAGTCGACAGCGGACGAAAGAGCCTTCGATGCGATGTTCACCTCCTTAGTAAGACTCAACACTTCCAGCCAGTATAAGAATCGAATGTACATGAGATCTTTGATTCCTTGGAGGATCTCGGGCTCGAAAGGCGTTTCCCTAAGGTGATCCGCCCAAAACCGACACGAATAAGAGAGGTGAGGAGGAATGGCATCCAAAATTCGTGAGGCCCCATGAGGAATATCGTCGTTTAAGACATGCGAAGATTCTAACTGACAGATATCAAATCGGAGAGTGGCCTTCATGATTCGCAGAGATGCCAAGACCAGACCCCGTGTTTGCGTGGTTATATGGATGAGAAATGTGGGCGGACATTTCTCGGAGTTGATTAGGAAGTCAACGAAGGACTGATGACTGAATCGAAGTCTGTCGCTGCTGTCCATAACGGATTGCAGTCCCTTCAGTATAGTGTCCAGCATGGAGATGGGCTCGATGGCAAAAATATGTATAAAGTCGCTCCGACTTAGAGGAATCTTTGCCAGAATGATAGTTCCAGCAACTACGTTAAACCATTTAGCAAGCAGTGGACTAGGGTTCCGGAACGAGATGTCAAGGATGCGCGTATACAGCGTTGTTAGGTCGCCATAGCCCATATCACCTTTCTGGATTTGCAGCAGTTGGTCCTGGGGATCGCCTTGCTCCGCAAACTCGGTGAATGTCTTTGCCCAGATGAACAGTCCAGCAGACCGTTCAGTCAGTTCCTCGATGACACTGGAGCCTGGCCACTTCGGTGGCAATGAATCTTCATAACCGCTCGCAATCTCCTCAAATCTCTGTGTTAGGAATCGCCGGATGTCACTCGACGATTGAAGGCTAACAGTCTTCCCTGATGAAAGGGAGACGTGACGGCTAAGGGGAGACAAGACTCGAATGATGTCATCCTCGCCTCGACTAGTGACTACGAGTTTGAATTTGGGAGACAGAGAGGACCAGTCCTTCAATGTATGGAGAAGACTTTTTCGATGTCTAGATCGGTGACCTTCGAGTCCTCCACACTCGTCCAAGGCATCGACAACGACGACCGGGAGTCGTGCAGGAAGAATGTCATTGCTGACCTTCAGCGGTTCCTGGATGAGATGGCGAAAGAGCATCTCGATGTTGGCAGTGTTCGGGCTTACTTCATCTTCGTCTAATTTCGCAACTATAACCTTCCTGGCAGAAGGGTACAAACGGGCAAAGTCATACGCGACGGTACGCCAGAGAGCAGCGGGCGTTGTCAGGATAGCCTTATCCCTCTCGAAGAAGAAGCTCGACCCAAGCCTGTGGGATTCCCGGAGTTTGGCGACCAAAGTCGATGCGATAGCTGACTTTCCTGAGCCTGGGAAACCTCTCAACAAAAGGATGTTTGGCGCCTTGAAATCGTCCATCCATTCGCCGATCATCCTGAGAATGTCCTGGCGGGTCCCTTCCATGCACTCCGGCTTTGACAGACCATGTTCTAAATCCTTCGGCTTGAGCTCCTCGAGTAGCTTATCATGTTTCTCCGACACTGATGAGCCACAATCAGATTGTGACCATTGGCATAAAATCTGTGTGGATGAAAAACGCACTCATGTTTTGAAGTAAGATCTCTAACGTTGCGCCTGATTTCTCTAACGTAGCACCGGACTGGACGAGGAGACCTCGGTCGAATTGCTGCTTGAAGCGTTCAAATTTCTGCGACAGATCATCGATCTTGTTTCGATTACTCTGAAAGAGTCCTGGACGCAGAACAACCATCGTGAGATACAGGAATCATTCTAACAGAATGTACACTTGCCTGCTCCGCTGTCGGAGGTGTACATGAGAATACAATTGGCTGTATCCTCCATTAGCGGCTGCACCTCTTCAATGGCCTTTTTGAGTTGTACAAGCCGTGCAAATTGCTCCACGTCCTCGATGTAACCCAAAGTGCACGCCATATTGTTGGCCAAGCCAAGGATTAGTTTGTGGCAGTCCTCTTGGGCTTGCAATTGCTACGAAAGAACGAATAACATTAGTTATGGGGTAAAGATTTGACGTTAGTTGGGGGCGCACCTTGTGAACGAGATTCACGGATGATAGCACAGCTTTCGCGATGGGATGCAGCTGAAGAACCAAAATTTCCCACCAACACCGGGAATAGGGAAAAAAGGCTGCACACCTCGCTTACTGCACTTCCAACCTCCAACATGGTCTCCAGAAACGTCCTTGATCTGCCTAGATGATCGAGGAGACTCTTGCGCTCTGCGGAGATCTCGGCGCTATCGTCCAAGATCGTCTGGAGGGCGCCGGAATTCTGCCAATTGGCGATATGAAAAATTGCCATGCAAAAGTCTCCACTGAAAACGAACATCTGCAAAGTTGATCGTGACCAAGGGATTGTCTCGCAATCTGTGTTCTACTTGTGGAAAAACAGTCAAGAGCAGCAATCGGCAGAGAACGATGGAGTTCGGACCTTGAAGTTGGCCCGCTGCGGTGGGAAGCACGAGCTTTTGAGCAGTTTCGAAGGAAAGCGAGACTTCGGCGAGAGTGGTGGACCATAGACGGTGATGCTCGCGAAGCTGGATGACCAGTTTGGATCCCTGGCGCAAAGTTCTGCGAGCGATGTGGTTCCCCTTGTAATTGATGACAGGGAAATGCTCACAAGAAAGGCTTGAGATCCCATTGTAGTTTTAGTATCTTGTCATCGAAGGGTTGCTTGCCGGCTTTCTTGCCATCGATGAGGAGTTTGATGGACGAGGAACTCTTGGGCACTTCATTCAGTACGATGTTGATGCATGAAATGTACACACTACCAAATGGTTTCGATAGCTTAGTGAGCGTCTATTACTTTTCGATGACTTACACGGAACTACTGGACGTATTGCCCGTAGTAGTGGAGTTGAACGGCATTTAGACTCGCATGCGGTTGCAGGGCGTGTTAGAGTTCGAAGAAGATCATTGCAGTCGGGATGGAGCACAGAACCTCTGACAGAATAACCTTCCGTGCCTGATACAGTGACAGTTGATACCACGGTCCACGGTAACACCGGGGAGTTGAAATACGGCTGAGTAATTACCTTTTTGGTAACTTGGTGCTACGAGTCCAATGGTCCATCATTTGGTGCTTCTGGCATCAGCCTGTATTCAGAAACTCACCTGCACTCGATAATAGCATGTCGTGACACATGAATGCATGCTCACGTTATCCATCGACATTCTCGTGCCACTGTCTCTTCAGCTTCAGCATGTGTACAAAATTAGCAAGTGCACGGCAACGTAAAGTTGAAAGTTACATACCTTATTGATGCACTAACGAAAGCTTAATGGCAACAGAAGACTGATATCCGGTTCTCCGGATGAGTCGACCCAACGTGATCTCGACTTCGTACCTCGCCCAAACCATGAAATTGCCATCCAATTCTCCTTCGCATCCTCTGCAAAAAATATCACTTGTGCAATGTCGTTGTCATCGTCTCTGCAGTCAGGGCCGCTATTATCAAGGTTCACTGCTTCTAGACCAATTCGGCTCAACTAAACTTTTTTTTTCAGGCCAAAAAAGGCGGGTTCGAAGGCACTCATTCCGATGCCCAACCCGGTCTCAATCCAGTGCTCGTCACCGTGGGGCCTTCCTCGCTAGAAGTGGTGCAGGCGCTTCTCGTATAGCCGTCCTTCATGCTGGTGTCCCCTCAACGACGTAAATCGCCAGTGTCCCGACCAGATTAGTTCGTTTGCATCTTCCCCCTTCACGATTCGTGTTCAGGTTTTTTTAGGTGTCGGTGTAGAATCGATGACGATGGGCCATGGTCCTAGCGGCAACCCTGCGTCATATTCCGACGAGGTCCTCGCTCACCCTCTTGCCGAGGAATGCCCTTTCCCCACGGGCATCACCGTAGCGTCACCCGTAAAGCCCAGGACGCCTCTACTGCATCACCCTTGCTACCGCCGCACAAAAGCCTAAGGAATTCAATGCCGCAACCCTCCCTGTCAAACCAAGGTGACCGTGAAAGGAAAGGACGAGTGAGACCCAGCAGGAGGTGCCGATGACGGTATTAGAGATGGTGTGACGGCTAAGAGCTTGGCCAAGATGTACAAATGGCGGTGAGTGTTTGTGTTCCGCATCGACATCCCTTTCCCAAACCACCTTTTAGGCAATGTTTCCCAAGTCTCCAACTCTGCTGCAGTTGTCCTCCCAGAACGCCGCCTCATCGCCTGTCATCTTGGCCTTCCCATCCTCAGGAAACACGTCGCAGCCGTCGGTGTCCTCTATGCACTGTGGGTGTCGGCCCCGCATATGCCATCCCTCGTGTAATTGAAAAAATCGGATCACGAGGAATGATGGTGGATTTTGGGTAATCGAAGCGGTGTTCGTGAGTCAGGCATTGCACAGGGTAGAGGCGTCGGGGTTGGATCAGAATAGGGTGAATGTGCATGGTGGTGTGATTGCCATTGGACACCCTTGGGTTGTAGTAAGTACCCCCTCTTTTTTTTTTCCCATTCTGATGCTATCTTTTAGCTGGTGCAAGGCAGATTGTGATGGGGCTTTGAATATTATGGCGTAGGGATCTTGATTACGACTATGTGTATCGGTAGCTCAATATTTTACGGTCACTTGACTGAATCGGGTATTCTATGCCAGTGTTTTGCTTACAGTTCGCTGGTTCGCTCTCATATGCACATTGTCCACAATGCCGAGGCTTCGTGTATGCCAAGTTTCAATCCTACTATAGAGCAATACTGAGTTTGTCAATATATTGGACAAGTGCCTTCCTCTTCACGATGGTCTCCTGGATCAATCTTAAGACATCGGTGCGTGCAGTCGGTCTTGGGGATCATCAAAATGTTGGTCTAGGGTGCGTTCTGGATGTATATCCTTACGCACAGCAAATACGAGGCTGCAGAGTTGGCGAACCAGGACCAAGGAGTTCGCAGTGAGCCACGCCGTGATGTCGCATGAGATCAGGTACCGTTTGAGCCCTTTGCTCGCTACGGTGCGCTGACTTTTTTTCCACGAGGCCTATCAATGGCACCATCGCGATTGGGATGACTTCATCCGTGCATGTGGGCTTATCTCTGTGGAAGACCCACTACTATATGCTTCCCGAATTGAAACCATGACTCGGACAATCTTCGTTTCGCAAGTCAAGACCATACAGTGCGAGGTTGATTTCCTGCCTCCAATGCACATTATATCTAGCGCTGAGGGGTTATGGCAAGCGGAGGAATAGGACTGATTGATTACAAGTAGGCTTCCGTTATTCAGCAAGCCACCCGCCCGGGAAATTAATCATGTTACAAACACCTTTCCGCCACCGCTTCCCCCGCAAGGTCATCGATGAACATGGAGTCAACCCCATCGGTGAAGTGTCGGTTGAACATTTCCTCCCGAACTCGTGGGTGAGCTATGGAGTCTCTCGCCCTGGCAAGCACCGATCGTTCCAGCTCCTCACCTACGATTCTATCGGCAGGTCGTAACTTGCGATAAAGGGGTCCGTCCCAGAGAAAGATCACGAACTGTGAAGTTGACGGATCAGTTGTGAGTGGTGGGAAGGACTGGGAACGACAGACATGAAGCGATTTTCCTGTCTTCGATTCCGAGAGGGCTCTCAATGCATACTACGTCGAAGGCATGAGAAAAAAAAAGGTCATGAAATGAAGGTGTCAAATACTAGCATACCTTCAAGCATTGTGGAGCGCAGCTTCCATTCCTCGAGTACCTGCTGCTTGTGCTCTTGATCTTGTTTGAGCGCTCGTTTGGCAGCTTGTACGCTGCGAGTTCTCTCACCCTCGCGAGGTCCGCCGCCAGCGCCTGAGCGCGAGTAATTAATCCCCTCTGAATACGAAGAACGGGGTATCAGTCTATTGGGGAAAATGGGAATGTAAAAGAAACGTACAGGCTTCCGAAGAGGAGGCGAACACTCCCTGCCACAGGCACCTTTCCTACACGAAGCAACTTTGATCCTGATAGCAATCGAGGCCGCCGATGGTCGTAGAGCCATTCCTTAATTGGGCTTCATTGCCGGCGAATAAAGACAAAAGAGACTGTTTGGGCTACATGCTTCTGTCTGAGTGCTACGTGCGTTGACCTGGAGGTCTGGTTCAAGGGCAAGTGCATAGGCGTTGGCGAGATGATTGGCGTGCTGTGTGATGACACAGGAGGGTTGTTCGTTGGGATCGTTTGTATTCGAATAGGATGTGGTAGGTGATATAGTAGGGACGCTGGCTGCTTAAGTTTCAGTGTTCACAACCATACCCCCTATTGAAAATTAAAGAGGGGTGCCGCAACCGCGTAAAATCGTCGGAGGTAGCTGGGGCGTAAACGAGACGCACGGAGGCTGTTATTGAGGTATGGAGGTGGTTTGCCTCGAAAGTGTCTGAGGGGAGGTCAGCGGATGAGCCGACCGATGGTCGCACAACGGGGCTCACCGCGACAGTATGCCATTGACCATCATCACGCCATCCCATCATCTCCACTGACCGCGCAGAATACACATTGCTTTGAGTGAGGTCGTCAGAAGATCATTGTACTTAGTCGTTTGTGGTTGTCTTGGTAACAACCTTCGTAGTACTAGTAATTGGGCAGCTGGGCGTGGCTTCTTCCTCTCTGCTCGTATAGAGTGGGAGGAGAACGTTGACAGAGAAAAAAGGCCGCGAGGGATGAATAGGGCGAGTAAAATGTCGATGTGCTGTGCAGGGGGAGGGATGTAATGTGATTCTTCGATGCGGAGAGAGCGTGGGTTTCGCGCAAAAAATAATGTTCAAACACAGAAATCGTATTGGAACGAGAATACATCCGTTGGGATGCATGCAAGACGAAAAAGAAAAAGGCGAGATTATCCGAAAGGAGGATTGTCCTATATAACAACGCCTTTCGCTCATCATCTCCAAATTTTGTAGGCTATCCCTCACTGCTGGATTGTCTGGAAGGGTTGAATAATATTGTCCACGAAATGTGTGATTAGTACTGAGGGAGGCACTTCAAGTCTTCAACATCGCATGAACTCTTTTAGTGCGGGCCTCTGTTTCGCACAACCTCACGTTTCTGAGCACGCATGTAGAGGTACCGAACAAAATCGATTTGTAGGCGAAGAGTTTGTGCACTTACATAAGGCTGCCAGCATCTTCAGCTGATCAAAGCCCAAGTTGTTGCTATGTGCCAAGTAACCACCCAGGGAGTATTCGCTTCGACTGGTGATCCCGTCTCCAATCGTAATCTGCAATGTGACATATGTACAAGTAGCTATCAGGGCTGTTTTGTCCGCGGTCACCCCACTCCGAGTCCCCCAGCTTCTTCACAGGCTACAGCTGTCATGTCTTCACATGTTGTCCACTCCGCTATAGTTCAAGTTACTACTTCAACTGTAGGGTCCCTTGCTAAAACCTCGTCGACACTAAATCCCGACAAGCAACTCCGCGTAGCACAAGCATTCGCTTTCCCAATACGAGCGTGGTACTGTATAGGCAGCTTCATTGGATTCGTATCGTTGTGTCACTTTCTCACGCTCTTTTGTCGTCTCTGGAGGGGGACCTCGCATAGGCACAAGTCTGCTACACGCACACGTTCTCGCGATGTCATACAATATCGGCGACTTCCCGCAGCCGCGATGGATACGTTCCGTGCGCTGGCTTTCCGATGGACTCTCCCCATCGGGAAATCGCGTACTGTCAACGCCACCGAGCTCCTATTGACCGCGGCATATGGAATAGTTATATTTGTGTGGTCGTTAGTTCATTGTGAGCATCTTGAGCTTGATTTCATAGTCGTTGTTTTTGTGACCGTGGCATCTCTCAATAGCAACGGCGAAAACAGGCTTAAGATACGATCCCCATTACTGGGCGAACACGGCAGGAAATGTAGTTGCCACACAGATACCACTGATAACTGCTCTTGGGATGAAGAACAATGTTATCTCGCGTACGTCTTACGCAGTTCTTCGGTTTCCCTTCTACGTGATCGGATGACTCGTCAATCAGTGCTTACTGGTGTTAGCTTCAACAAGGTGAGGATGACCAGGATCTTTATGATGTAATACTATTCCTCACATGCGCTCTAAGCTGAACTACCTGCATCGTATGACCGCACGAGTGCTAGCTGCATTAATCTGGGTACATGCGGTAGGACGGGTACGCCGCCATCTTTGTAACCGCGTGTGGAACTGACAAGTATCATACAGCTCATGCTTAAGTGGGTTTATCGAGCTCCATCTATACGCGGCCCGTGACTCATTTGCTTTTGTGTACTAAGGATGTCAGGAGATACGGCATGGACGAGGCCGCAGATTCAATGTGGTGTTCTCGCTGGCACTTCACTGTCACTGTTATCCATTCTTTCACTCCAGCCCCTGCGCCATCGCAATCACGAACTGTTTCTTATCATTCATTTCATTTTCGCTTTGTAAGCCAACTCAATGTCTTGCATGCTATTAACACAAGAGTTGATACCCTTTTATCGATAGCATATTTCTTCTCGGTGCGTACTTTCATACTCAAGGTTTGCTAAGGTGACTTGGTTCTGCCTCGCACACATCAATAATGAGTCTGATGCTCGGTTAGCCTAGGATACTTCATCTGGCCTTCATTTCTCATCTGGGGTCTTGACCGCCTTCTGCGCGCACTGCGCATCCTCATCTTCAACTTTGGTTATTTCAAATTCAAGTCAGCAGGGCTAGATGCCCAGATCGAGATCCTCTCGCATGAATTCCTCCGCATTACACTTTATCGGCCAAGTTCCTTCCATTGGCGTCCCGGACAAAGTGTTTACTTGACGATTGGAGGAGTGTCTGCGCTTTCGATCGAGGCGCACCCATTCACGATCTCGACTATTGACCCAGGATTACACGTCGTTGACGATCCAGAGCATTCCACCGAGGGTGAGAGGGTAGAGATGGATGCAACGGCAGTATCCCGCTTGAAGGAAGGATTCAAGCAACTTGTTTTTTTGGTCAAAGTAAGGAACGGGTTTACGAAGAGATTGCTCCATGCTGCTGGGTTACGGGAAGATAAAATAATGAGGGTTCTTGTAGATGGCCCATATGGGTCTCCTCCGCTATTGGGAGGGTATGACGTAGTTATATTGATTGCAGGTGTGCTTTACCCGTTTATGACTTCATATATACTGATTGTCTCCTAGGCGGTTCAGGAGTGGGGTTTACGCTTCCACTGTTATCAGATCTCGTCCGGTGGGCTTGTGCCGATCCGTTATTTTCCTCGGAGCGTTGATGTTTGCGCAGTAATCCGCCACGCCCTAACAACATATGTCAGAAAATTGTTTTTGTGTGGGCAGTTCGTGATGTTGGTGAGCACTGGGGTATTCCGAATTATGTTGGCGTTCTGATTTTCATATAAGGGCATATCACATGGATATCCGACTCGCTTTGTCGCATTGTCCAGAATATTCCCACTTCTCTCATTATCGATATTCGTCTATGCATTACGGCCGTCGGTAAAGAATCCCACTCAAGGGGAGACGACTCCACAGAATGCAAGGATCTGGGAAGATCAGATAATGATGGCTTGGATAAGGACTCGAAACTTTTCAGATCTCCCGCTGTCCGCTTGCAGTATGGGCGGCCTGATCTGAGGCAACTGATGAAGGACGAGATCGCGCATGCTGTGGGGGATATTTCAGTAAATGGTATGTGTCAGTGTGCCATAGGTTGAAATTCCCTGACGAGGATCATAGTTTGTGGGAACGAATCATTGGCAAATAGTGTTCGGTCTGCGCTGCGAGGTCCTCGACTGATAGATATACTTAGAGGCGATCCGACCATTACACTACACGTCGAATCATTCGGTCTGGTGAGTGCTGCCTTTTGCGCAAGGTTGCCGTGTGATGATTGATTAGTTCTTCCCAGTAGCACTTGTTTCGCGTGGGCATGCTGTAGATTACTATGTTCTGCGGTATTGGTGTTTAGTGATAGAGCGAAGTACTGCATATTCAGGAAGAATGGCTGTCGTTAGAACATGGCATTTGCATCATCTCCGTCTCCTTAGGATACTCATGAGTCTTAATCTCAGTTTCATCTGGCGAGTTTAGCTGTGTGGTCGGAGCGCCCTTGGCCTCGTTATCCAATGGATGGGTCATCTGAGATGAACATTGGCACCCCAATTATCACGGTACATGCTGCTGATGCCAAGTTCTGCCCTGATACGGTTGAAGAAATGTAAGAGAATTGTATAGTAGATAGCGATGGAAGAACACGAAGACGGGGGCAGGGAAGCGTTTCCAATGCGAGAGCTAGAGCTGCACGTAAGTAGGAGCAACCTAGCACTGGGACATCGAGGCACAAGACTGCCAGCACAGATAGCTTCAGTCTTGTTACAGAACCGAATCCGCAAGCTCCAAGAACGTACTATGAGACAAATCCGATGGTATCAGCTTCGTGAGGAAACTTTGATGAGTTGTACGCGTACCCACGCACTGGGGACACAGGAACTAAATGCCAAAAGTTGAACTCCAGGTTCGATATATCTGTGGGGGTGAATGAATACATGGATTGAAGTTGCAAACTTGACTAATAAGCTCCGAGTTGTCGTGGAACAGATACGACGTGTCCAACCTCCGGCCCTAAACTATTTGCTCGTCGTCTGCCATAACGTTGAGGTTATTCAACACATTATGCAGAGATTCTCAGTGCGGTGGTTGCTACTCATCAACACCGTTCAGAATGAACTGACCCCTGGCTGGTATGCTATTGACACCGTTCATCAGCCATTCATGCCCATCACGGCGTCAATCACCGGCGACCGCAAGTTCAGGCTACTTTACCTATGACATCGATCCTATATGAAGTCGTCTTCCTCATTCTCCGGCATCTATGGTTGTACCTCCTCTTACGCCTTCCAGTTCTGTATTTCCACAGGGTTTGCCGGGTTTTTGAAGAAGCTGACCTTACTAGCGCTCAACTCACCTCTCTTCGTTACTCCTTCAACTCCAGTGCACCTCCGCCACTCGAAACGTTCACTCGCCGCTGGAATGACCTCGTTGTTTCCCTTAAAGCCGAATGGCAGGCGCAGGGAATAGTTTCTGCCTTGTTGTTGCCGTATGTCCTAGTCCTACCGTGACTACATGAAATTTTGACTGAGCATTGTGCACTGGCAGTTCAGTTCTAACGATGCTTCAGATCAGCAAAATCGAATCGGATCCCATCTCCAGCACATTTGCCCTCGCTTCTCTCATTTGCGCTCTTATGAATTTAATATATGGAACCGCACTCTACATACAGTTCAATTACATCAATCCGTTGAATGCCGCTGTACTCTGGGCTGAGGTGCCTCCCCGACCACTTTAGTACTACTACATATATTAACACCCCACACGACAGGAGGCTCAACGGACAACGACTCGAATGCTTTGGGATCTCTGGGTATTCCTCTCGATGCCTGCCGTCTGGCTCTGCTGGTGAGCTGCAATTCCATACCTATTCTCATTGCTAATGCCAACAAGGGCAATCATATTCTTCATGGCCTCCTTGCTATCTTATGTATGGCGCGCGCATCTCACAGGAGTCGATACCTTCGCGCCCCTCGCGACCCGACAGGCACTCGGCCCCCGCATTGCAATCAGTGCAATTTTTGCACTCGGTTTACTTTGCTTGGTGTTGGTCATACGAACTCTAGCAGAAAAGCCCAGGCCACGGAGAGAGCGACCTATCCCTTTGAGCGTAACAAGATATGTTGGAGAGCAGGAAGCTCGAGAGGAAGAGTCGATTGGAGTATAGTGGGGTTGGAGAAACAGATGTACGGAAATCATCGCCGCATTGTTTTGTAATAATCGTTCGTTAATCCATATTGTTGTGTCTGACCTCTGAAATTCTCGATCGATATTATAAAGTTGTTGGGGTTCAACACCATTTCCGGTCTTTCCTTGCACAGGACCCATACGCGCGGTGTCAATAACTTGGCCCCCCCTTTTTATTGCAACCCAACTATAGTGTCCCTGTACAAGAGCTTGTCTACGGCGCCGCCAATTATATATAGGTGGCTAGAAATAGATACGTACATTGACTGTGCCAAATTTTCACGGAAGCTGACTCTGGCAGCGGACGATGAGAGAGAATGAATGTTGCCTTCCTATTTGGTTGATATGCCAGGCTACACCTTTAAACCCCTATAGTGCCTGTTCTGCAGCATCATACATAAAGAACCGTCGCTCACCGTCCACGGAGGTGAATAGAAAACTCTGCTTTTCGTTGGAAAATAAGATGGAGCGGATCTTACCAGAGATACGTGCCGGATATTCGCGATCACCTCGATCTACGGGAGCACTGCGAAAGTACGGAGAGAGCCAGTGAAAGGAGAGGAGGCAGGACCGATACTCCTTGGCGCATCTCCACCCAGAAGGGATAGTGGGCTGTCGGGGCCAGACTTCTTTGGTGAGAGGATGGCGGCTCGGACTTTGCCATTGTCCTGTCAGGAAGGATGAGATCAAACTGTGACCTAGACAAGAATGGCCCAGATTCGCCTTAGGAAATTCGATTCCTTCTTCCTCCACCCTGGCGGATGACCTCGTTGAGTTTGACTGGCGAAATAATGCACTCCTGTTAAACTCCATCCCCAGTAGAATAAGTGTGTGGGAACGTGTTACGCGCGTGGCCAAATCCGAGATTATTTGTCAATTGCCCCTCCAGCTTGTGGCACGAATCGTGGATTTTGTTGATCCAGATGATGATAGTGTTGGGAGATGCGGCCAACTATGAAGGCCCGAAAAGACACCCAAGTTACTCACCGTTCAGGTCCAACTACTGTAGTCGGAGATTGTTTGTTTGGGGGTGATATGTTATCCTGTCATGTCTGACACTGCCTGCTTGCCAAGACAAATGAAATGGACATAGCTGCCGAGGGTTTCACGATCGACACGCAGATCGTCAGCGGATAATGCTTCTCCCATGCACGGAAAACATGTGTAACGTGTTGGTACCGTGTTTACAATTGGGAGATTGTTCGTTCCAATTAAACACGTTGCCGTCTTGTACACAAGTTTGCAGACATGAAAGATTACGTCGCCCATTCTTCATTTCTGTCCTGCCGCCAGAAGGTTGGTGGCCTGGGCTGGGCAGGGACCAGGACCCGGGACACAGCCGCATCGACACGCGTCGGAGTGGGTAATGATTTTGAGTTGCCATAAATAGTATCCTATAATAATAAACGGATCGACGGAGTTCGTCCGAGGAGAAGGACACGATTCAATACCTTGGAGCCACGGCTAGACGCGTTGTGTGGTTGTGACAATTAATCGAGAACAGGGGAAATTATGATCCAGAAACTTGTGCCTATTTTTGGGCATAAGCGTGACCTTAGATCTAGACATGGCTCATACTTACTAGAGGCTTGGACGGGGTTCGATGAACAGATCTGTTTCAGCACCTCGAACGGCGCCGCCACACGGTAAAACGAGCCCGTGCCAAATAGGATAAAATGGCTGCACCTCCACTGGCAGAACACTGCACCACACCACCGCGATGAAATTCCAGCTGCTATCCTTGTTCGCTCTAGCTGCTTGTCTTGTCGAAGCTGCTCCAACCCCACTCCAGGTGCTTAATGCTCCTCCTTCGTCTCAAGTTCGCTGCTGCACATTGACTTCGCGTAATGAATAGATACGTGAAGGAATAGACATCGATGGTCGTGATTCCTATTTGGTTCCCGGTGTAGAGGCGAGAAGTTATTTTTTCTGGTTGCTTCACATTCGCTCACACTGTGACACCCCGATAGGTTCGTGCCATTAGGGGGGCTTCGATGACATCGCCGCGGACGGGGAGCCGCTACAGATTCGGGTAGGTTGCCTCGTTCCTGGGTTCTTGCTAGACAGTGCCAGCAGGTTGACTTATGCCGATGCAGTGGAACCGACAAGTGATAACTGAGCCTCGTAAGCTCAACGGAGAAGGGGATACACTATGCTATCAATTCTCATATGAACCTTTACTGCTCTGTCATTGTTATTGGGACTCTGGAATAAATATAATTTGGCAATTGGGCAGAGAAACCTTGCGAACCTATGAAATCTGTTTGTCGGGCGTGGAAGCGGCCCCAGCTTTCTCCGATCTTCAGGCCTGAGTTCGAGCATACACTGCTGAAGAGAAGGTGTTTCATCTGTAGGGTCAAACAGAAAAATGTCCTGGAAGTGTCAAGGGTAGCTGAGAATAAAATAAATAGTGTTGGCCAACCAAACATCAAGTGCATGCAGATCTAGGAAATTGGAACACGTGCAATCACAGCAAATTCCTCGTTACCCTCCATCAGCAAGTTCTGATTTTTCCCATAGTTTACCATAGTAACCTACCAATCCCATAGTGTCTCATAGTATTCATAGTAAACACAGCACAATACATAGAACACCCTAGAGCTTGGTAGAAGCTCGGGGAGCTTAGTAGGGCTTTAGACACTTGCCCAGCCTCTTTGGAGCCAGTCACCATAATGCCATAGTCATCCGTAGTGTACACTGTGATGTTCCCTAGTAGCTTCCCTATTTATCTTGTGCACCATGCCCCTCATTTCGTGACATTGTCATTTTCTGTTCAACCAAGGCAAGTCATATAAACCTGCCCTCATGCCATCTCGCATGTGACTCCAATGTTGAAAATGTTCAAAGGCCATTCAGCTCCAAGTTGTTCCCGGAATCCCATCTTACTCTGCCACCACACTGCTTCGTCAACACCCACAGTCCCGGCTACCACACATACTGGAGAAGACACCAAAGACCGTAAATGAGCCACATCTCACACAAAACTGGCCCAAATGACATCTATTGTCGTTTGGGCTCTAGGTAAGTTTCTTTGTAAGTTTCCTATTTCTTTCAATTCCCTCGCACGTTTCTTTCAAGTAACTAACTATTTTCATTTATTTTTATGTGCTACACATACTATAATGATGACCCCTAAGATGGTGCTACACCGTCATTTAGCCTTGTGTGCACTGCGTCGAATGTGTTGTTTACATGCATTTGTATGCATATGTCACTACTGCCACCTCCCCTCGTTCGCGTTTGCGAGGTGTGGCTCTCTGCTCTCTGTTTGAGAGGTTGAGGAGCCGTTCTTACCGCGCAACGCGGGCTCCAATGGCGGCAACCGTCGTTTGGGCTCATAGATACCAATGAGTGGCTCATTGGTATGTTTTCGTTGAGTTTTTTCTTTCAACTAAGTGTTTTTCTTCTTGCTTTAGGGATTTGAACTACTACTAATGACAGGGCCAGTGACAAAGCCCAGCAGGACGACGCAACACGCCCCATGCCTACGACAGCAACCAAGATGACAGAGGCGAAGATGGAGACGACGACGCCACCCCCATTGCTTGCAAACGCGAGTGGGGGTTATTGTTTCTCGGTGTAGCCGATACGGTTCACCCCTCCACATCACAAACACCCTCCACTCTCGCTCGCATCGTTTGCAGGCGGCGGTGTTTCTCTTCGGCCGTGTGACAACACCACCACCCGTCACTCGCGTCGTTTGCGAGCGGGGGTGTTTTTCTTCAGTCTGGGTAGGGAGCAAGGGAGCAAGGGAGGACACGATAGGGTGACAAGAGGGAGAACAAGGGGAACGAATGTAAAGTGGGGGCCCAAACGACGTCGTTCAGGCCCCAGGTACGTTTTTTCTTCATTTCTTTGTTTTATCCACTAACGGTGTGTTTTCATTACTTAGGGTGTACACTACTCGGCACCACCCTCACCCGCTAACGATGCCCACCACCACGAGCCACTGCTCGTGGGGTGGTTTATCCCCTACGCCACCTATGAGACGACACCCACGCCCGTGAGCAACTGCTCACGGGGTGGATCCCCTTTTCTGTCACCAGGCGCGGGGGGCGCCACTGCCACTCCCTGGCCCTCCCTAGTTAAAACGGGCCCACGACAACACTGCCGCGAGCATCTACTCGCGGGGTGGAACCCTCCCCAGGACGACAACAACACGATGTCGTCGTCATCATCAGCTCCTGTACCCAAGGGAACCCGCAATTGCAGGTCTCCCGAGATGCAGGAGCTATTACAGGACAGGAGACGGGGGGTCGACCCATACCCACCTGACCCGTAGCTCGATGACCCACGGGTTGCGGGTACGGGTTGACCATGGGTACAGGTACAGGTACGCTCAAAACTACCTGCGGGTTACCCGTGCGGATCCCTACCATGCCTAACTGCTGTTGTGAACCCTGCTCGCAATGTGGACAGCAGGGCGATGGCCGTGAGTTGGAGTGGTTGTTGGTGGGCGTGTTGAGGGAACAACATCAATGCTCATTCATGAGGTCATCAATAGTGTCTGTAGTTACTGGTTGCGTAGATGTGAATATTGGAGTGCCACGTCGACAATCTAATATTTGTTTAATCTCTAATTACATAAGGCCTGATCATCTGATAAATCTAATTGAGACGAACCTCAGTATTACTGGATTGGGCTGCACTTGCATATACTGGTACTAACTACAGATTGCTATGGAGTTCTATATAGTTAACATACTAGGCTATAAAACCAGGGCAGAGTACTATGTAATTCTATGCATCCAAAGAACCATGCTATGGTGCTATGATGCTATGCAGTGCTATGCAGTGCTATGTAGTGGTCTCAGACATTGCTGATGTCAAACTCCACTGCATCACTAGTTCACCAAACAACTTCATGTCGATAGGGAATGCATGCTTCCTCCGTCGTGGCCTTCACAATGAATAGGAGTCATTTCTGTGTATGACTGAAGTTGTGGAAAATTACGCAAACACCAGTGGCTGCGAGGAACGGGGAAATAAATCAATCCTCCCTATGACGGAGATGATCCCATCTAGCCCAAACGACATCTCCGCAATGTTCTGACGCTTCTCGTCCATGGCCGGCCCTCGTATCCATACCGCATTCACCTCTTAATCCCCTCTCCTGCAGCGCCACCACCTCCAACGAGACGCATGAGTGATAACGGCGCAGAGAATCTCTTCCTGTTAGCAGTAGGTGGGGTAGTAGTGGGTTTTGAGGCCATAGCCTGGGCGAACCCCGAGCCTGAGTTCAATAAATGCGGGGAAGTGGATAATCAAGCAGTAGAAGACGAGGTGTTGCGCCTGTGGACATGACCATAACCATCCGAGAAGGGACTGTGTGCAGCCGCCGGCTCAGCATGTTTGGGGTTCAGACCACGCGTAGGGGAAGTTTCTGAATCAGCCTGGCTGTGTCTACCTGCGAGCTCGTCATTATGAATCACGCTTCTTGATGATGGTCTTGTGATTCATGCACGAGCGTTCGTGACGACGCTGAACTCTGCAAAAAAAACACAGGATGCAACTTGAGGGGTGGAAATGGCAAAGGGCTTGATATTGTGATGGGGGTGGATGTTGGGATGAGTGGTACTTCAGGAGGGTTACTAGAAGAAGAAGAAAAGTCAACAAGAGTCTCTAGGGCTGGGAGTTGTAGTTCGCGAATCGTTGGGTTGAGCATGAGAGATGAAAATTAAAGCGTAGAACATGCGTAGAGTCGTGTATAAAGAAAAGGAAGCACAGCGACGATAAGATGAAACCACATACTGAGCACCCCACGAACTGGCAAACTCGAGTCACACAACTTCCCCCAAATCTTGAAACGGACTTGAAGGTGATACTGGCCGTTCATGCGCAGCTATCCAAATCTAGCAACAGTTCAACAGCTGGTTCAACGTCCTGGCTTGCCCTGGGAAGAGGCTGATCGAAGACTTGAGGAGATTGTTGGCAGGAAGACTTGTTGGAACGTCCATTGCGCTTTCGGAGGTGCCATAAATTAAGCGTAGACTGTAGATGGTAGAGACCAAGTGAGCCAGCAGATGGAAGGATAATCGTCGTACGTGAATGCAACGACTGTAGTAGAGAATGATAGTGTACATAGACTTGCAGAGACGGGTTGCAACGTTGGATGTCGTGGTGGTTGTTGGCAGGAGCAACGGTAGACGGGACTTGTCTCTGCTTTATAGGTTCCTCCCATCACGTCTTGGCTCGAATGGAATTTACTTTCAGGACAGCAGCCTGAGTAGTTCCAAACGACAAAGTGCTCACAACCACCCACTTCTCTCCGCAACGAACGCAGCTCAACTGTACAACTCACTTCGTCCGCACCAAAAATGATCCGTTCACATGCTACACTCCGCAAACGTGCACCGACCCCAGCTTCCTCAGTCACTTGGAAGCAAGAATATTGCGCTGGCGAAGCAGCATCCCCGAATCTTTCAGCTCTGCAGACCCGTGCTCCGCTCCTCCCAGTGACCGTTGCTGCGAACAGCGTGTCTGAGCTTTTATCTGGATATCAGCCAGTTGGTTGAGTGGAAATAGTACTGACCCCCTCAGGGGCCAAGCCGATACTTGCAGAACCAAATTCTTGAGCGTTGACTGCAGAGTAAAACAGTCATTCCGCAGTTATGCTTGGCGACTTTCCTCGAAGATGGCGCGAGCGAGAGTCTAGGCAGTATCCGATGGAGAATCAGTCGGGTTAGACGGGATAGCGTTGGTGGCACTGGGGTTTGACGAGGATAAGGGCTTCGTGAACTGCGATACACTTGTTATTCCTATAAAAATCATTCTTTACAGGACAGGTAGGACGAGCGCAGTGGCGAGCTCATAGAGAGCTCATCATCGCCGACCACGGATGGATATGTTCACTAGATAATAATGGCATGGCTAACGTCCTAGTTTAGGTGGGGAGGAGGCGCACATTGAGGGCTGTCATGAGGACCAGGTGAAAAAACATCGTAGTCTAAATGCATGTCGTCGCACACCTTTGGGCTGTAGTCATGGATTTTGGCATTGGCCGCGGTGTGCTGGGCGTAATAAAGGCCGAAGTGGCCGTCTTCGGAAAACTTGAAGTTCAAAAGTAAGTGTGACGTCACATAACACACCCGTGCGCAATACTTGTCAGTTTTTCTACTTCTGAGTCTCCAACCCCTCCTGCCAATGCTCTCCACCTCTGCCCTGCCATACTCCCATAAGCACTGGCCATCCCTACAGTCTCGACCTCATTCGTTCGTTCTCAAGTGACGGCGCTTCCGATGGTTATTAAGTTCATTACCATTTCAGTCATATATCTGATCTCCTCTGATGGTAGCTAGCTGCATATGATTACACGCATATATTACTCACCTGGATGGCAAACGACACAATCGAGGGCCCGGCGCTCATCCGGATGGGCGCATATGAGGACTGAAAGTAGGGCTCAATGCAATTAAGAATGCTCTCGGGTAAGTTTTGCCCCTAATTTTTAATATCGACTGACGTTTACGTTGTCCCAAAACTCTCTATGGTACCAGTCACCTTTCCGCCTCAACACCCCAGATCCCATCTTGGTATGTGTTCCGGAACCTCCGAGTCCTATTCCAACATTGTCGCCTAATATTCTTCCAGATCACTCACATCATTACAGGAACCACTGGTAGAGCGTGTGCATGCTGAAGGACTAGAATCAGTGCGAGGAGCTGGCCCTGAGAGCGGTGATGATGAGGCCGTCAACATCATCCTTGCGCAACGTGTGGTGCATCGTAAGAAAGAACAGGATGATTCTTAGCAACAAGATTACAACGAGGTACATTTTTTTTGCACATGTTTCATATTATCTTGGCATCTCGTCCTTCGACACCGTGCGAATGCCGGAAGTGCGTCGCGTGCCTCCGCATCAACATTCGAGGTCGCCCTTCAAACGATGACAGCCCTGGTCGCTACAAAGGCCGCTCAGCACTCCGTGATCGCGTCATTCTCAGGTTCAATACTGATGACGAAGCCGAACCCAAACAGAAATGGGTGACTCGTGGGCGAAGACTATGAAATGAACGTAAAAGTATCTTATTGTCATCGTCTGAGTCATGCATGCTAAGATCGAGAGATTCTGTTACTTTCTAGTTGATTTTCTGACAGGATCGCTCTCCGGCCAGCTCATACTCACTTTGCTTGACATTTTATCTCGCGACTCGACTTTGGCCCCGCCGACTGATTTTCCTTACTGGTTCATTTCTCGTTCGGCTACTCTAGCTCGGATTCTGGTTCTTCCTGTCCTGCTTCATTACATTGTAGCTTACTGCGAACACGTGAATCTCTCAACTGGGATTAAGGGTGGTCATACATAACTAGATAGGACGGCCTGATGGCATCGTTTGTGTAGACAACCAATTCGTCATAGTTAAGACTCCCTCCCGTCTCTGCCAGTACCTACCCAACAATAAGATTCCAACGAGTGATCGTCATGTCAACAGGTCCTTACCGAGTCATAGCCGGGTGGAGGAGCCTGTAGCGTGGTACAGTCTTGCTGCTTCTTGCAACCTTTCCCGACGACCACCTTATTCAGGAGGATTGCCTTCAGTGGAGATTTGCATTCGTTTCTAGAGTAATCATTCGATCTGGCGATGGATTTTGTAAGCGATGGCTCGGGAACGAGTTAGAGCGGGAAGCGACTTGAGCGACTTACTTTGAAGATGTTGAAGAGGTATATATGCCCCGGCCAAATCTTCCAAGATGGATAACAGGTCACAGCGGTTTAGCCGAGGAAAGGCGACGAATGACTTACCTGCCCCATCCCGTCTTTTTACCCCACAGGTTGAGGTCAAAAGACGTCCTCACAATGCAGCACAATGAACAGTTAGAAGAATTGCAGAAATTCGTGTGACCCTGGTCACCCAGATTGCATGCCCTGCTAGTACCATGCCATCGTCGATTCTCATTCCCAGCGGCTCGGCCTTGTGACACAAATTTGCCACGGGCCTCAACTGCAGCACTGCCGAACAATCAGATCATATCATCGGCACAGGAAATAGAAACGCGGTGAATGTCGTTTACCGGTAGGCGTCATATCTGGTGAGTGATGCTCGTGACACCAAAACCTTGTACACGCGCTGGACGGTAGGACAAGGGTCGGGATGCCTCCACGATGTCTTGAACTGATCCGCAACTAGAGGTGGTAGGTTGCTGTCAGTTACCAGGGCCAGTAACGGGGTGCCACTCACCGCTTTTAAATGTCACATGGCCCACCGGGACTTCCAGGATCATCGGGCCATTATTCTGTGCGTTTACACCGCAGGCTTTGCTACAAAATTGAAAATTTGGCTGCTTAGCGGCTTTATGGCACATCAAGCAGATGGTATCTCTACGCGTGAGGGAGAAAGATATTAACTTGCGGAGATGTGATAAATATATTTCAGAGTACCTCTTATGAGCCAAGCTACAAGCATCGCTGAGAGAGCCATCCGAGTTCTGATGGCATGGCCTCCCGCATCCTGACACATGACAAGTAGCTTAAATACAGTTAGAAAGTTGCTTATGTTTCATTCCACAGGGATTCCACCTTTGATATGATTACCCACTGCACCTTTAGAGCGAGTCGCGCACGTTCTACTGCAGTACGGATGAGTCGTCAAACCATCGGAAAATTTAGGCCGCCTTTTGCAGTGCTAAGTGCATATTCAGTCTCAGATCATTGGCACATTGTAAGGAATAACATGACGCACATCACAATTCCCCAAACTTGAGGATACATTTTTCGCTTTGAGGTTCGCTCTGGCGCACGCCTTGCCGCAATATGGGTGGCTTTTGTTCCCGTCTCTATATTTTGGTCGCTGGTGACAATTCTGCAAGCGTTGTCAGCACTGATCATAAGTTCAAGGGACAGCTCGGCATCGATACAGGCAGACGAATCACCTCACACAAGGTTGATGACGACATCAGGCTCACCGCCCCAGTGGTAGGTTTTGCGGGTTTCTGAGAGCCAGGGTGTTGTGGGGATATCCACGGAAACGCTGTCTGCAGTGTCGACGCAGCTGATTCTAGGGTACGTGGATATTGCAGAAGCAGAAGAAACGCAGGACAGACCCGTATAGACCGGCGTTCCTCGTTGTCCGTGAGATGACAAGGATAATAGTGTAGGGAGTTGTCAGTTGTCAATCTTCCTCGTGGCAGAACGCATGGCGTGGCACGAGGGATAGGGTGTACAACTACCTGCCACTTACTCCGGCGTCAATCTCTCCGATATCAAAGAGAAAGATTTTGCATTCGATCTCTCGTTCCCATCGGTTCAAAATCTGCTTCGGCGTATGATAGTATTTGTTGGTTTCCCAAGTGACATTCCGCTGTTCAGGACAGTCCAGCATCAGCATCATACCCGCTGGCCATACATTAGCGTAACCACTAGATGCCCGGAATAGGCCGAGATAGTATGCAACAGGGAAAAATACAAGTAAATCAATATCATGTGACTTGATGTTGTTTACCAGTATGGCCCCATGACAGCACTGCTTTTTCTGGGGCGCTCTGACCTTGTAAAAATGCCATTTCCCATAGTAAACCTTGATAAGGTACCCCATATTGGTGCATGGTAAGCGCGGTGTGCGTCAGACAAACCCCGCCGCTGTTATCTGCACAAAAGTTCTGCCTTTCATGTCCTTAGCAGCAGTACCTTGGAAATCGGGCTCAAGCGAGAGAGTTTCGGCTGCTCCTTTGGACCTTTGCGAGGTAAAGACATTCTTTATTGAAGAACAACATTCACGGCCGCTGTAGGTCTGTGGCAAGAAACCCAAATTTCTTGAGAGACACCGATATTGCAGCAGGACCTGTGCGCGAAAATCGCCAGGGGTGAATTTTAATCGAGGTGCTTGCTAACTCTATGGATGCCGTGCGACATGTAAACCATGTAGCGGAAGGATGCGTTCATTGTAACAGACAGCCACACACCATTGAATCGGATAACCTAACGCCTTCCCTCAAAGAGCTGAATGACAATGAGGCATCTTTCAAACATCGTTCGTTTATCCAGTCATCAGAGTGAGAGCTGACATATAATACCCTCTCTCATTCTGAAGTGCGCGCGCAATTCCTCAGAGAATGGCGTGTCATAGACCCCAACTTGAAGCCCAAGTTTGAGAAGGCATACGAAGTTACAGTCCCTCACGATGTTAGTGCCAGATATGATGCATTTCGGTATGTGATCGAATACCATGAACCCCCCGTGTCACTGATGTGAGCTTAGTGCAAGTCACCCAAGCATGGTCGAAATTTGTACTTTCCACAGTTCCCAATGCATCTGTGATTTGGGTTTTAATAGATCGACGCTATGCAGCATCAAATCGTGTGGCATATGCAGCATCATCAGATCTTCATTTCGGGGTTTCGCGTTTGGCGTGCCTTTTAATAATGGACGGTAAGTTGGGTCTCTACGATTTAAAAAGGAAGTTGACATTTGGCGGCCCTCAGATTCGGTCAAGGAATCTACTGCTACCAAAATCCAGCGCTCGCAGATGGTTTTGCAACTTCTTGCCTCTCTTCTCCGTATCGTGTGATGATTGCATGCAACGCGGTTGGGACGCTGGAAAGCGAGAATGTTCGTGTTGACATTGGCAACGGATTTGATATCTGCTGATCTATTGCATATTCAGGCCACTGCGACAGAGTCGATTTTTGTTCCAGGGGCAGACGCAATTGTGCCCACATATGTCATCATGTACAGGAAGTAAGATATCGGAGTCCCGATCAGGGAAGGTGGGTGGAAGAAGCTGGCTTGTACGCTAAATGGGATCCGAGTATAGACATTCCACATTATCATATTGACAAATAACAATCCCTAAGCCATCCAAAAAAGGCCAGCTTTATTCCACCAGCGGAGTATTGGCTAATATCGACCATAAGGCGCGAATGCCCCCTTTTGAAGGGTTCCGAATCTTCCGATATACAATAAGGAATGCGGGACGGATGGCATCGTTGTCATATACAACAGTCTCCGGATAGTTGAGATGAACACCAGGCTCGCCAACAATCTAAGACAACCCATTGACATGTAGAACCGAAAAGACCACGAACAACTCACGGAGTGATGTCCAGAGGGTGGCTCAATCAGATTTGGAGCGTTCTTCTGAAGTGTGAAAGGATTCCCAACAACGACCCGGTTAACTAACATGACTCGAGAGGGAGACCCCGACCCTGTCGCCGGACCAAAAGAATAGTCATCTGCTTCTAAAGACATGATGGCGTGAGGCCGTGTAGTGGAGAACATGACCGCTGCTCACTGGACGAGCAAGATGTGGTATATATACCAGTTCCAAATCTGTGGGTTGGGGATGAGTCTGGGCAAATGTCTAGGTCAGGCTAGTGCTACCTGCGAAATGTGTGGTTCGTCCCTGAATATATTAAATAAGTAACCGCTTTGCGGATATTAATCACATACACGAACCGCATCTCCGAAGATCGAAAGAGTTGCGTATCACGCAACACAGATGGCATTCTGGAAGGTGACAAAGAGGAAGCCCACTGGTGTCTTCTACAAGCCAACAAGAGTGATTTGTCCCATGAAAAAGCAATTCCTCATTTCCTGGATGCCTGGAATTTGAGACATTTGGGTCGGAGGCGATGTGTGCCCTAAACGTAAACTTAACCACCACAGCCGATTGAAGACAGATCTGCACGGTGCAGATTACCTATACTCCTCGTACCGTCTGAGGCTCTCCGGTGGGGACTGAATCTCAAAGATTGCGAGAACTTCTGGTTTACGCTTGTCCCGATGTTTCCAACCTATGCTGAACTTCCGTTTCACTGACACCATGTTAGATCAGAGAGTCAAACTATGTCCCACAGAGTACCTTGCGAATAGCAGGGGTTACTACTGTCCAGGCGTATGATCCTTGGGTCAGCAGAACTCATTGGCAGTGAAAAACCTGGGCGTTAAGATAGATCACTCCGAGCCATTCCATTACCTTTTGTATCTTGTGTGGTTGTCAATATTTGGAGCGGCCCGAGGGTGCTAAGTCGTTGACTCACAGGAGTTTTGCAACGTGTTTGGCAAATGCGATTGAAGGGCCCATCCAATCTAATCGCATGATGGCAACTGCCAACTATGGCGGTTCGTTGGCACAAAAATTATTTTCCGTGCACAATGAGATTGCTGTGCGCTACGCTGAAATGAAGATCTTCCCACCATGCGTTGACAAGTCATCGACATCGATCATTCTTGACCGTCTCCCACGGTTAGTCAATGCGTGACACAGCTTCGTGCTCATCATCTCCGATGATGGGCATGCCACTTCAGGACTTTTCCCTTCGCTTCTTTGACGTTTTACTTTATACTATATAGATATAAGGAACCTATTTAATCTTAGGAAGCACGTAAATAAATCACTTATTGGTGGGTTTCTTCCAGAAAATTATTATCGCTATTTGTATTATCACTATTAGGTAGGGAGGAGGCCTACAGTGAGTGGAGTAGCGTGCTTGTCGTCGTCGACGATGAGCATGAAGCTGTGTGATCAAAGCTGATGTGATGGCAGGGTCGTGTTGACCCTGATGTTCCTGATCGCGATGACAATGACATTGACACGTCCGTTGTTTCTTCCTCGCTCTGAGTCTTGGTTCCCCCAAATTCCTCCTAACAGTGCTATTCACTCGCCCTACGCTGTGAAAAGGCATGTTGGTCGGTAGACGAGTCGTTCTATGGCTCAGGCAATTACAACCTCCTCGACTGGAGTTTGGGGCTAGTCACACAGGCTTTAGATAGCGAAACCAATACTTGGTATTGATTAGTAATACTAGTAGCCCGCGCGGGAAATCACATGTAGCGTGGAAAATAATATTTGTTCAAAGTGTCTACATACCAACATTCTGGCATGCGAATGCTTTCCCAGGATGATTGCCAGTATGTGCCAAGCATGTGCGGATCTTGTTTGTCTATCGTATGCCCTGCCACAGGCACGTCACGGTGTTGATATAATCTACTTAATCCCGGATAGGTGACAGGATTGCGTTAGGATGCCTCTGTACTGTCTTTTCATGGCTGGTTGGGCTTGACAGTCCTGCGTTGCAGTGATGCGTATATCCGAGGTCAGTACGAAACAATGAGTGACCAAGCGGTGGACAGTAATCACAGCCCAACTTGAAATGGGGTCTTATTCGCAGGCCGAGGGCCGATGGGTTGGCTGTGTGCACAGCGAGACATTTGGTAGCCGCCCAAATTCTGATTCCTCCCCCAACTTGGAAAGGACCTGTCAGAAACTTGTGGCCTCTTCCGCCGTGACGACACGAGACCTGTTTCCCGATTCCGCCAACTTGAAGCTAAGCCGTAAGTGAATTGGGCAGAACAACGGGGCTAATGAACAATAGCCGCGCACCAATTACTACGATCACAACTTGAACCCCAACGGCCAACGGCAGCGAGACCACTACCACCAATGACGAAGTCCGGCCTAGTTCAACCCCGTACCGATTGTGACACAATCCACACAGCAGCTCCTAACACAGGTACTATCCAAGCATTCAACGCAGGCAGGCCCGCAAGTGCATCAACGGACGTGCGGGCGCATCCCGCTCGTATTTGCAGTAGCATTTATCAATGCTATCACCGCATTATTGCGTTTTTCCTGGGCGTGATCACCCGTGCGCCAGATTCCCAACGAAGAGGCTCACCGTGCGCCGTGGGGCGCCCTCGGATCCTGTTCTACCACAAGTATGCTCCGTACTATGGATTTACCAACTTTTCCAATCATCCTGTGATTTACGATGGCAAAGAATATCCGACTAGTGAACATCTCTTTCAGTCGTTCAAAGTTTGTGGGTTTTCATGATTGTCCAGATTGATCCCACTCAATTGCTATCCACTCCCATAGTTCCAGAAGCATCACCCTAATATCGCAGAGCACATTCGAACATATTCGAAACGGCCCAGTGTCGCCTTCTCCGAGGCGCGACGTTTCCAATCCGAGGTGCGACGTGATTGGAAACAAGTGAACGTCTCAAAGGTTCAACTTTTACGACTTCGACTATTATTGGTAGTAACCCTTGGTACCAAGCAGATGGATAAGACTCTTTGGTACAAGTTCACACAACACGCCGATTTGGAAGCCGAACTGTTGGGAACTGGAGAGGCAGAGCTAATCGAGGTGATTGCGTTATCTCTGGAGTCCGAATCATTCACATGCTCATGGCTGTGCTGACAGGACTCTGATAAGGATGGATTTTGGGGTATTGGTGTTGATGGGCAAGGTCGTAATGAGCTAGGGAAAGCGCTCGAAAGACTGAGGGCCAACTTGAAACTGCGTAAGGCTAGATAAGGTTTACCGATCAAGCCTCATTGCACTTGTCTCTTGTCACCACAGCATGTATCCACTATCGGATCATCTAGTTTAGAACCGCCTTGCCAACCAAAGCGTATGGTTAGCGGTCTGTGTTTGTAACGTCTTCATTCTACTCATTGAAATGCCTACTCGCGTGCAAGGGGTTCTACCTACTACACAGCTCTGTGATGTGCGTCTTTGGTAATCTGTTTCTGTATCTTCTGATAGCCAATCCTTCCGTGTCAGCACTGTCACCGGAAGCCAAAGTTTTCGAAATACGACTATTGTTCCAAGACATGTGCTAATAAAGCTGCGACACTATGTAATGTTAGTCTTGTGGTTTTGATGATTACTGGAGCTTTGGTAGTTGACTAGCGCTCCCCGGATGTAGCATTGCCAGGCGAAACCAAAACACAAGAACTTTGAATACTGTGGCAAGCACTGTGCCGCTCTAGCAAATACACAACCCCGCAAATCTGTAATACAGTCCTGGCGTGCGACGGCCTCGCGCGGCGGACAGGGGAAGAGTGTCAACCCCCAGCCCAAGCAGGCGCAACTTCCTCCCAACGGTTCCATTCAAACTCTTGCCAGTGCGTAACTATCGATAGTCAATCCTCACCACGTTTTGCCTTACCGCCACATCCAAAAGAGCTACTTGCACAGGAACTTCCACAGTTTGCACCGGCGAACCCTTCTGTTGTGTACCATACCAACGAGAATCACGAGAGAATGAGAAATTCCCTTTCGATGGGGCATCGCGAGTGAGTTTTCTTGTCCACTTCGACGGCTGAAATGCTGACCATGACCCGCTGCTGTAGAGAGGTAGTAACTACCGAGCCATGTATCATGTGTTCCATTCGTGCTCAGAGCGAGACAGATTATTTTTGTGGGCAGGCGTGCAGAGAGCAAGCATTGCAGAAGCCGAATCCTAACCGTTGAGCACCTGTAATGATATATCAGTGTATCAAACGACTTCAGGCCTCGGGTCAAAATGTATTCTTCTTTTGATATATTAGCCCAACATCCACGACCTCGGAGTCATGCCTAAATGTACCAAACTGTTACGTTTACCAACGCTGGCAAGTGCAACTGTAGTTATTGGCCAGCTCCCTCATTCCCCTGCACGATCCGCAGTCACCGCTCAAGTATTTGGTTCTGTAAGTATTCCAGCTTCGGCTTGGCCCCTGAGGGGGTCAGTACTATTTCCACTCAACCAACTGGCTGATATCCAGATAAAAGCTCAGACACGCTGTTCGCAGCAACGGTCACTGGGAGGGCGGAGCACGGGTCCGCAGAGCTGAAAGATTCGGGGATGCTGCTTCGCCAGAGCAATATTCCCGCCTCCAAGTGACCGAAGAAGCTGGGGTCGGTGCACGTTTGCGGAGTGTAGCATGTTCGGAGCGGATCATTTTTGGTGCGGAAGAGAAGTGAGTTGTACGGTGGAGCTGCGTTCGTTGCGGAGAGAAGTGGGTGGTTGGGAGCACTCTGTCGTTTGGAACTACTCAGGCTGCTGCCCTGCAAGTAGATTCCATTCGAGCCAAGACGTGATGGGAGGAATATATAAAGCAGAGACTCGGACAAGTCCCCCTCTACCGTTGTTCCTGCCAAACAACTACCATGACATCCAACATTGCAATCCATCTCTGCAAGTCTATCTACTTTGTCATTCTCTACTACAGTCGTTGCATTTACACACAACGATTATCTTTCCATCTGCCGGCTCACTTGTTCTCTGCCATCTACAGTCTACGCTTAATTTATGGCACCTCCGAAAGCGCAATGGACGTTCCAACAAGTCTTCCTGCCAACAATTTCCTCAAGTCTTCGATCAGCCTCTTCCAATGACAAGCCACGACGTTGAACCAGCCGTTGAACTATTGCTAGATTTGGATAGTACTGCGCAGGAACGGCTGGTATCACATTCGAGTCCAGGGGAAGTTGTGTGACTCGAGTTTGCCAATTCGTGGGTTGCTCAGTATGTGGTTTCATCTTATCTTCGCTGTGCTTTCTTTTCTTTATACACGACTCTATGCATGTTCTACGCTTTCATTCCCATCTCTCATGCTAAACCCAACGATTCGCGAACTCCAACTCCCAATCCTAGAGACTCTCATTGACTTTTCTTCCTCTTCTAGCGGCCCTCTGAAGTACTACCCATCCCATCCCAATATCAAGCCCTTCGCCATCTCCACCCCTCAAGTCACGTCCTGCGTTTCCTTTCGCAGAGTTCAGCGTCGCCACAAACGCTCACGCATGAATCACAAGACCATCATCCAGAAGCGCGATTAATGATGACGAGCTCGCAAGTGGACACAACCAGGCCGATTCAGACCGTCTCCTACGCGTGGTCCGAACCCCAAACATGCTGAGCCGGTGGCTGCACACAATCCCTTCTCGGATGGTTACGGTCATGTCCACAGGCGCAACACCTCGTGTTCTACTGCTTGATTATCCACTTCCTCGCATTTATTGAGCTCAGGCTCGGGGCTCGCCCAGGCTATGGCCTCAAAACCCACTACTACCCGCCTACTGCTAACAGGAAGAGATTCCCTGCACCGCTATCATTCACGCGTCTCGTTGGAGGTGGTGGCGCTGCAGTTCCTGTCGTCAATTTGGGCACCGTTGGGAGGGAGAGGGGATTAAGAGGTGGATGTGGTATGGATGTGCGTGCCGGTCATGGACGGGAGGTGTCAGGACACTGCGGAGATGTTGGTTGGGCTCGATGGCATTATCTCCGTCATAGGTAGGCTTAATTTATTCCTCGTTCTTCGCAGCCACTGATGTTTGCGTAATTCTCCACAACTCCAGCGATACATAGAAACGACTCCTGCTCATTGTTTACACCACCATAGATCTGGATTGTACCGATCTCGAGTCTTTGTATGACGTTTCCAGCATGGGGACTGGGCATAGTTCGGTGGACGAATCTAGCTTGGATCCGGAATGGACAGGAAGGGTAGTACACGTGAATATCTTACCTGGGCCTAGGAGGAAGCGGTGAAGGATCATTTGGGGGTGATAGGCTGATGGGCGTCTTGTAAGTTTCCAATTTTCTCCCATTTCTTATTTTAATTGTTTTGGTGCTTAGGATGGATGAAATGAATAACGAAGGCCATGACGGAGGAAGCATACATTCCCTATCTAGACATGAAATTGTTCGGTGAACTAGGATTGCCGGTGATGCAGTGGAGTTTGAGGGTAACGAGGAATTTGCTGTGATTGTACGCAATCTCTTAGATCTGCATGCACTTGATGTCGTTGCAGAGTTCGGTTGACCTGCCAACACTATTTATTTTATTCTCAGCCACCCTTGACACCCTCGTCGTCATACTGGGCACATCACTCCTCGTATCCCGCACCTGTACCTCTCATCCCTTCTGATAGCAGTGTGGAGGCAACCCTCCTAAATCTGGAGGCGATCTCGAATGCCGTTACTGGCAGCCTCAATCATTATTATCAGGGTTCACAGCATCATTTATCAAAGGACGGCAGCAGCAGCCACCCTAATTAGTAATCGCAACAATTTCGGTTCGAGTTGAAGTCATTATAATAACACATTATGCAAACAATTTTACCATGCATCAGTCGTCAATCTGCACGAACAAGAGCTTGCGCCGACCATTTCTGGTCCCAGCCCAGAACCAGCAAATCTGGCCGATTCACATGACGGCTGTACTTCCCTTCCGCGCGCCCTTTCACACCGCCTTTTAGCATGTCTCTTCTGTACTTTCTCAATCTCCTTCCCATCCGTATACTGACATACCCTGGCGCCGGATCTTCCTCGTCTCCGCCCGCCATGCACACATTGCCCTCTGGAGCCCCTTAGGGTTAGGATTACCCACGATTCAGGCTGAGCTTGGGCAAGCTGCTATGAAGGTCGAGGGGAGCATGTTAGTGGGATGCGCATACTTAGCGGAATGGCACTTTCGGCTGCGAAGAGCAGGGTTACATCTTCGAGCTCCAGGGTCTATGTCTGCTAATTCGAGGCCTGGAGCTGGGGAAATAGACGAAGGAGCAACCAGGTTTTTCTCGCGCAGTGCTCTGTCTGGGTTAAACGTGGTTCGAAGTGGTGTTGGAAGTTGAATCAGGCACATAGAGCAGTCACGATTACCCTTATAACACAGCTTAAGTCACTGAACAGGCTGCCCCCAGAGCCGCTCAGCCTCTAGCTGCCCCTCCTTCCGAACCTGACCACCAGCTACCGGTCGTAAGATTGAAGCCTCCCGCGCGAAGATCGATATCGGGGTCAACACGCCTGTTGGTATCCTTGCATTCTCCAGCACCTTTGAGATGTCAAAGGACGCACTGACGGAAATGGTCTCGCAAAAGATCCGCAGAAGGAAGGTAAGGCTGGTGCACATTGGGATTGCGATAGAATCTCTTCCCGTGTGGTGAACGATTAGGATCACAACCCACGACGCCGAAAATACAGTAGTCATCCTGCAGAAGAAATGCCATGGTAGATATCCCAGGTTACGAATGAGGTGCCCATATCAGGATTCACCGCGACGGAGTAGTCGTCAAACATACAATGTTTCGTCGAGGAGCACAGGAAGCCTTGTTGAATGGAGTTAATCTCCAATCAAGGACCAACCTGATCGTCCTCGATGAAGCGCTTATAGTCCAGATGATTCCACTTTGGGCAGGTATGGTGAGATCAGCATGAATGCAGATGGAGGAACTCACAATGTCTGTCTCGCTAAGCGGAAAAATATGGGCAAAGTCAAATCCTGTGTAATCTTCACCCGCAACTAAGTCACCTGTAATGCAGCAGCGGGAGTCACGATCTCTGACTCGTGTCACAAAGTTCGTTTCCTAACCGATTTTTCAACGATCTCAGATGTCAGGAACTGTTGCCGGGAAACGAACACGTGGAGTGTATGATGGAGTGCGCTCGTGTGCGGGGGATGTGGTAAGGTACACGATAGCCCGTACCGAGTCTGTAATGTTCATATCAGCAGCATGTACTGAAAAAACATAGAAACCCTCACGTGGAGGCAGGGTGCGTATGACATCGCCCAGGTTGAAGCTCGTCCCTACTGCCGGAATCAAGTGCCACACCACCAGCGGCGCGGTTGTTGTCGAATTGGCAAGGGTAACAGTGCCCATCTAGTGGAAATGTAGCACACTTCATTCATCCAGCCGATAAACGTTGAGATTGACACGCCCCCACCCCCATGCTGAAAGATGGTAAATATAGAGGGAGTAGAAAAAGAACAACAGTCAAACTGACCAGCCACTTCTGCCCCATTCGAGGAACTGAACACAGATACGTTACGCCTGGGCATAACGGCGAATGCAAAGCGAAGGAAAGAATAGCTGCGGAAAACAGCAAAGAACCTTATGTAAGAGAATCCCAGATGAAACATCCTCCAGGTCCACAACTACTACTTCTGCGGTGAGACGCCATCCCCTGTGCATCGAGTCCAATGCTCACCGGCACAATTCATTCCTATCCCTTTCGGAAGTTCTAGGGCTGCGCACCGTACCACCTGACGGGTACGGCCGTACAATCGACGGTCTGCGGATGGCGTGGAGACTCAGGTATGTTTATTTATTCGCCACCGTATGGCGGGCTTATATTGAATGTCGATAGATGGATTAGATCTGGGATAAACTTTTTATGGTCATTGAAGATAACAAGAAGGCTCTCAGCTGCGAGATCGCCGTCATGAGCCTCTCAGCCTGAAGATGACGACGGCACGGTGCTTGGGAGGCAGGACAAGCCCCCTCGACCCCCGCCCACGATCCGTCATCAGCTCGGCGAAACGTGAAAAAAGACCCATCCTATATTCCAACAGCTTCGATTCCGCATCTTCATCCCTGTTCCTCCCCTCTTTCCCATCCTCCGCCCCAAACACCTACAGCACTCCCCCAACCACAGGCCAAATCCCAATAACTCCCCGTTCCTTCTGGTTCTCATGGTCTCTCCGCCGCATCCACCTTCCAACAGGGCCAGGGCTACAGCGCGAGTACGAGCTTCCGCGAAGACAAACACAGCTGGTCAAGTCCAGAATTGAGGGAGTCGATAGAGAGGGTGAGGGCGAAGGATGAGCGTGAACGTGAACGTGAATATGGCGTTGTCGAGAAGGGGTGGCTTTCCCTAGCTATCTATTTTTGCAGGGGCGGTACCATATCTGTCCATCTCTCGTAACGTCGCCTGTTGCTGGTTTAGCTTGGATGCGGGGGCGCAACCATGGGAACAGATAGATAGACACTCATTCCTCTTACTCTCCGGGCTCCAAACCTTCATCAGCCGTCTTGAACTACGCATCTACAATGGCAGACGCCGGTGGGGGGAGGCAGAACTCAAGGGGAAAATTCGAATAAATGATTGGGGCGCTGGACAGCGACGACGATGGAGCGTTATCGAGAGTAGTAAGAATCGTGATGGATGTTGGGGGAGGGCTAGGGGCAATGGGGCAGGTGGGGAGAGATGGGTTTTGGACGCTGGGAAGGGGCGTTCTTCGCCGCTGCAGGATGACGGGTGACGGGGAGATGGGTGTTAAGTCCGTCTTTCCTGGTGCTCTCTGGCCTCCAAACCTCCCTCATCTGCCTCGAAACAACTCTCTACAGCGGCAGAGCCGCCGATTTAGGGATGAACGAAGATCTAGGCCAAGTTTGAACTGACCATAGGAGGCACCAGACAGCGGCGACGACAACGGACTATTAAAGCGTTGGGAACCGTTCAGGATGATGGAGGGGATATATAATGGATCTGATAAGGTGCGTTTTGGATGCTGGGATGGGTGGTTCTTTGTCGGTGGTAGATGAGGGTTTGGGCCGGGGTGTGTGTGTTGACGATCTCGCTCCCGATACTTTCTGATCTCCAAAACTCTCTCATCCGACTCGAACTACGTCCCTTCAATGGCAGAGATGCAGATGGGAGAAGTGCGAGGCTCTGGGGGAGAGCTTGAACAGATGGGGGATAAGCCGGATAGAGGCGGAGGCGGGATTATCGACTGTCGTGAGACGCATTCGGAGCGTTGGAGGATGTTGATTCGGGGTTATGTCCGCGGTACGAGATGCGATTTGGTGGCTGGGAACCATAGCTAACGGACATTGGATTTCGTGGGGCAGATGGGGAAGAAGCGGCGCCGACGAGGAAACGGTTCCATCCAGTTGGTATTTCTTACCGGATGGGGTTTCGACGAGACGCACGATAGATGGGAAATGCATTCTTGAAGGCGCTGGCGGTGTGTCGAGCTGGAAAAGAAATATGTCCCTCGATGGATTCGCCGCAGAAAAGAGTTTGTAAACGCATAACTGGCTGCATATCATCAGTGCTAAGGGACAAATACACTTGTAGGTCACTGGATACCTGTCCGTCGAGATCTGAGGGACATTGTTCTAGCCGGGCGAAAATATGACGCCGACCATGAACGTGATGGCTAGATAGTGATGACAATGAATCAGGATGTCTAAGTGCAGTGCATAATCCCTGGCGAATGTCCCGGATGAGTTGAGACACGAGGGAGGTTGGCGGGGGAGAATGATAAAAGTGTCTCCATTGGCGTTGGAAATTGGAATGGGAATCGACGTATATAGTCGTAGGAAGGTCGGGAAGAGTAGAGTTAGGGCACGATAAGTGGTTGGTGGTGAGCTGGAGGTATGAGGATGCAAGAAAGCCAAGTCGTCAGGAAACGCCGAATCCTGCTGAGCAGGTCGGAAAACAGCAGTAGAACAATGAATAAATAGAATGAAAATGTCTAGGAAGACTCGATAACGAGCTTCCCAGACGTAGACGCCTCTAACGATGAGGCAGAGGAGGAGGCCAAAAGGTGCACGTGCTTTGATCGGAGGCGTCGTCCACTCGAGCGTACTGATGTCGGGTGGATTGCGACTGAACTGCTTGGTTTTCGGTGAAGATCGCAACAGCGTCTTCCCAGTCGACATTCCGACCACGGAGACCATCGGCACCCTCAGGAAAGCTATCAAGGATGAAAGCGAGCACGCGTTCAACTATGTCGACGCTAAGAATCTTCTGCTCTGGAAGGTTCACCTCTCCATCGACAAGGATCTCAAAGGGAACGTCGAGCGGCACCTTTTACCGGATGCTGAAGTGCTATCACCTGAGGAAGCGTTGTTGGAAGTTTTCCTGGAGCCCCTGCCAAAAAGCACCTCCATATCGTCATAAAGATTGTACCTACTGGTGAGTTCGAAACATTTTTCACCCGATCCAGGCTATATCACTTCAACAGGAATTCGTCCAGTTCCCTTCTCAGAACCACAGCTCCTCCAACTGAATTGCTTGGTTTGCGGCGATGACCGCACTAACATATTTCCGATCAAAATTCCGACCACGGACACCGTCGGTACTCTCAAGAAAGCTATCAAGGATGAAAACGCGCACGCGTTCAACCATGTTGATGCTAGAAATCTTCTGCTCTGGAAGGTTCACCTCTCCCTCGACAAGGATCTCAAAGGAAAGGTCGGGCGGCACCGTTTACCCGATGATGAAGTGTTATCGCCTGAGGAAGCATTGTCGGAAGTCTTCTTGGGGCCCCCTGCCAAAAAGCACCTCCATATAGTTGTCAAGTGTCCTCCTCCCTGTAAGTTACCATCGTTGACCTACTTGGCGCGTAAGCAGAACCACTGATTCGATCATTCCCAGTCAGAGGATTCCCTGGGAGATCTTCGTCACGCATACTTTAAGAAGTTCCCCAAAAATTCTCCTTCACAGCTGGGACAGCTCAGCCAGATAAAGGACCTACAGACTTCCGCAGCCACCAAGCTCGAACGCTTTTGTTGTAATCGCCCCCCATCCGCGGCACCGACAATACCTATCACGCTCCTTCATCCCATCTTCAACGAATTTAAAGAGGATTGCAGAACTCATCAACCGACAAAGGAGGACAATGCATTGGCTCTCGAACTGTCCATGGCCATGTCCGGCTTTTTTAAGGACCAGAAGGCTCGACAAACCGAGTTCATACGCATCCTCGGCAAACATGACATTTATATAATCGTTGAGACCAAGTTAGATATGGGCTCGAAAGGCACTGACCCCGTTTTCCAGGCTGCTATTTACTATATCACGCATCTCAGGAAACAGGAACGCCTTAATCCGCATTCTACGTACCCTTGCTTGGGTTCATATCTCATAGGTATGTTTCCTTGTTAATGTTTCCAACCGAAGTAATAAGCATTCTTGCTCAGGTAGCACCTTTGGCTTTGTTGGCCTTGCGTTCACGGACCGAGCCAACATCCTATCATTATACGGACGACGAGCTTCCAATGATGGCTGCTAGATATCTGGGTGCCCTAAGAAAAACAATAGGCAAGCTGAGGCGCCACTATGACATTGAAGTTGTGCACCCTGAACCTCCTCACACTAGATGCAAGATTCCCTTGCTATACTCGCTACACCTGTCTCATCGAATCCCTCGAACGCGATATCCGATACGCTTTTCGACCTTTTGATGACAACTTGATTTTCGTCGGAAAATCGGGTAGAATTGATGTCTGTATCAAGTTTGTCACCAAATATTCGAAGGAAGCGCACGAACATTGTGCCTCCCGAAGTGTAGCACCGAAATTGAGAGGCTTCGAGGCTCTGCCGGGTGGGTGGTTCATGGTCGTTATGGATTGTGTTGCGAATGAGTTTGTGCGTATTGACACAATGGACTCCGCTTTGACTTCGGAGCTCTACGATGCGGTCTTGAAGGAAACGAGCCTTCTTCATCAGGCTGGGTATGTGCATGGGGATTTACGTGTCACCAATCTCATGGTCAGAGAAGGTGGAAAACCCGGGTTTGTGTTGTTGGATTTCGACTGGGCTGGGAAAATCGGAGAGATACGCTACCCTAGGAACGTGAATGCGGGTCCAGACCTGTGGCGCCCCGCTGATGCTTGTGATGGAGAACTCATCAAAGCTGAGCATGACATTACTATGGTCCAACACATGTTTCGAATTTAACATGGTTATTTCGCCTCCAATGCCTGGGGACTATCACCTTACATTAAGCTCTCTTTTCTTATAGATTGATATTGCTGTGTCGACAACCGCTTGACAAGACCTTCCATCCATTGCCGGATGTGCTTCCGATTTGCCAGTTTGGGTGTTGCAGCAGTTGTACAGATCTTGCGATTGACAAGTCCTCAGGCTATGACATATCACGATAGTTTACCTACCTACCTATCTATCTGTTCTTGCGGGGATGGTGTCATGCCCAGAAGAAGAAAAAGATAGGCAATGGGAAGCCAACCATTCGACTTCCAAGGGAGCCAAGTGAAGTCTTGAATGCAACAGGTCTTGCTCAACGTGCTCTCGATCACTAGCAGACTCTGGTTGATCTGCGGCGTGATCGCGAAGAAAAACTTGCTGCCCTTCGACACCTTGCTCTCCACCCACATGTTTCCATGCATAAGCGACACCAACCGCTAAGAAATGGAAATGCCAAGCCCAGTCCCTCTATATTCCTGCCAAAACGAAATAGCCATCGGGAAAGATCAATAACAGTTCAAAAGGGAGAAACGTACCCGAGTTGTTGACCCATCCGTCTGGACATATCAAAGATAGGTCCTTCGCGATTCCAATGCCCGTATCCATTACGCAAAAATCCAGCGTAACCCTCTGGTCATCCAATGCGACTCGGAGCAGGCGCGTGCTCAGTGCCACGTGCTCCTTGAGCGAGACCTTGGATGGAGTGAACTGGATGCCGTTGCCCAGAAGGTTACTTAGGTTAGTGATGACCTGCTGGAGGCGGAGAGTCACCAATCAACTGGTCGGGGATATCGGTCTCGACGTCATATGTCAGGTTCAGGTTGTTCTGGGAGGCACGGACAACGAGAGTCTTTAGGATGCCAAATATAGTTTGCCACAGGGAATACGAAACGGCATCTGTAGTCATTCGTCCAGCTTCGACTAATCAACGTTGGGCAAGTGCCAAGGTTGGAAGACCATAAGAGGCAAAATGATACTCTTCGAGATATCCAAAATATTGTCTATGATGAGGAGCGACGCACCAACAAGCTTTCTCGCTGCGACCTGTTCAAATCACTATCCAGCATCAATTCCGTCATCCCGATGATCCCATCCATAGGCGTCCTGAAAGCGCCACATCACTGAGCATCCAATTTCCCATCAAAATAACAAAACCCACCTAATCTCGTGGGACATATTCACTCTTACTCCTATTGACCAACTCCGATGCTATCCCGCAAATCGAACACCATCTGCTTGACCTGCGTCATCAACGAGTCCATCTCGCCAGTCGCCTCCACCGTGATGAACCATGTGAAGTCGCCATCTATAGCCGCCGCCGAAATCTGTGGAAAGCCTCGCACTTGTGTCGCCAAGCCCCTGGCCAGAGTGTTGACTGAGAGCCTTGAGCAACAAACAATGAACCCTCGACAACAGAAGAAGAGAAGAATATCCCTTGAACGCTTCCCACTTCGGCCTGGACACCCAGCTTCCCTTTCATCCCGACTTCCTGAGCAACCTTCTTGACCTCCGCAGCGAATATATTGTGAGCTGGTCGATCATGGCGTTGATGGTATTGACGAGGCTGGGCATTTCTCCAGACACCGATACATCAGTGATCTTCTGCGTCGAATCACCACAGGCGACGGCGGTCTATGAAGAAAGGTTCAACCCGAAATTAAAGGTAGAACTGGAAAGATAATAGATGGTAGCAATGGCTATCGTTTGAATTTGCAGCGTCAACTACAAAGAAGAAATGTCATTGCCCAAGTCACAAGCAAGAAAAGAAAGGTCTCTCACATTCGCAGCCAAAACATTCACATTATTCATCCACGCCTTCCACGTCCGGCCAACATTCGACATCCTCACCTGCCCACCCAACAGTCCCTCCGTCCCCATCTCCCTTACCACCCGCGTCACCTCGTCCGCAAACGAGCGTTAACCGTTTCCTTCAGCCCCAGGATCTCCCCGCGCACGTTGACCTCGATCTTTGTCGAAAGAGAGGCCTGTTACTGTCATCTTCGTCGGAGAAAAGGGACGACGCTAGCGTCGAAGATGGGCGGCGTTTACCAGGACAGCTAGTCGTCCATGGGCAGGTGTAGATGGCAACTCGATGTTGGCAGGGTTGTAGGTGGCTTTCTAACGCACGTGCTATGCATAGAATGAGTGAATATAGGATAATGACCGCTCCTACTAAGACGAAAGACTCACCAGGCAAATCAGGACCCAGCGATTCGCCGGATCCCCATGGATATCACCCCCAAAGATTGGGGATTACTTCGTTACAGAAGTCGATGGGCTATCGCGCACCGCCCACATTGATGAAGGAAACCATGAATTAAGGGCCTCAGGCTGCTTCAAGTTCTCCTTCCGCCAACGCAGCATTTTCTGGCAACCATATCCACTGTAAGGAACAAACCGGCTGATGTTGTTCGCCCTGTAGAATTTTGTTAGCATGCCTAGAAAAAAAAGTGCACGAAATCAAACTCACCAACCATAAACCTTCCGATCTTCCTTCCTCAACATCCTCCTCCGATCGATAGTTCACTTTCAGTCCATGCCACGACGATAGGTAACGGGAATACGCCGCCATTCCCACTTCCCAGGAAGCCAAAGGAAAACAAGAGAAATCTTGACTGCAACGGATCCATTGCTAATCGAGTTGCTGCACTCGGCTCGAAATTCGAACGGAAGGCCGGGGATCGGTAGCAGATCAGGGTCCAACGGTCCAGCCTCCTTGCGAAGGGGTTACACGAGGGGTAGAAATGACCGATACCTGATCGGATCGTTAAGGCGACGTTGAACGTCTCACCTAAGGACATGTGTAGGAGAGGAGGCCCGGGCTGGAACCTACGAAATCAAATTCCTGAGCACCAAAAGAACATGAGCTCTACAATGATATGCACGTTATATAAATACAACGGTCTTACCGCCCCCACCCAAGCTTCTCTTTGAGGTAGTCAAGGCAATGAAAGTGTTGTGTAACTGTACAAGCGCAGGCGTAGTGGGTGGTGTAGGCAGTATATGGGCGGTAGTCTGTCAAGCTGATTGATCGAAACAGACGATTAGCGTCTAATCACTCAGAATATGTGGTACTTACATTACTCTGCGTTAGGTCACGATCTACGAAGTAGATGTGTTTGAAGTCCGTTGAAACTCCGAACATTCGACTGTACGCGTCATGCACGTGCCCATCAATCGGCAGAGTAAATGCAATTCACCCAGCAGGTTGTGACGCAACACGTGAGACGTATACAGAGCCAAATAATATTTTAAACAAACCAAGTTCGTTCTCAGCAACCCCATGTCACCAACCAAGTGGGGGTACGGCCATGCGTGGTTGCACCGCGACGCGAGGGGGAGAGACTCAGGCTCGAGGGTTCAGGCTCGGGGGAGAACCCCCGAGCCTGAGGTATTTTTTTCTTTTATTTATCCATTTTCACTAATTCTAAACCATAGGGAGGGTGACGACAGCGCACCCACATCATCGCCACCACACCTCACCACGACAACACCAACTGGAGCACCCGGGGACATGAAGACGAGGGAGAGCCGCCTGCGCCCTGGGAGGACAGGCATCGGCGATGACGAAGGGCCGGGAGGTTGACGATGACAGCAAGGACAGGGATGGGGACGAGGACCACCACAGGTAGACGAAGACGAAGGCGCGACGGAAGACAGCGACGGAAGACAACGACGGAGGACCCCCCAACGGCGACAACAGGGGAGGTGCAGGGCTCGGGGGGCAATGTCTCCAGAGCCTAGAGGTATGTTTTTTTTTCTTTTTCACAATTTATTTAATCTAAAAACTACACAGGCTTACATGAGCCCCAGGGGACCAACAGTGCCCAGCAATGGCATGGGATGACCCACGGACCTACGGGAGACATGGCCGTGACGAGGACGAGGGCCAGGCAACAACGGGCCGAGGGCGGGACGACGGCGCACACTCAC